>WBNM01001939.1:0-29588 GCA_013399055.1 Ramphastos sulfuratus
TCACTGACAAAGATGTTAAACCAAATTCCCAACTCTATTTATGAAGGAAAAGAAGACAATGTTTAGATGCCTGAGTAAGAGGCAGCAGAGTACAACAGGCCAAGAAATTTGGTGAAACAAGTCTGGTTTCCACCCTTAGAGGTTTTGTTATGAATTCCTAAATTAAATCTTTCTCTCAGTTGTGCTGTTTAACATTCTTTCTGGGCCCTTCACAACTTGTACTCAGACATCTTAGCTTTCCTGCTCCAGTGCAGTTCTGTGGTAATGCTCAGGTCACATCACTGACTGCAGGAATAGGGCTGATGCCCAGAACATGTTCCTTTTGAGCCTATCCCAGCTTGGCCACTACTTCCTTGCCAACTTCATGGTGCCTCCTGCCTGTTGCAGGCTGAGCTCCAGATGGTCTCACCAAGAAAGAGAAATGTGACTGCTCTGATTACTGTACTTACCCAGGCACCTCCCACTTCCCCCAGAGTCTGATTAAGTGCTTCAAATTCAAGATTTGTCACAAATCACAACTTGATATTATCATGTCCAAGGCTTTGGATTTGTTGAGGAGGAGGAAGAGGAGGGAGAGCACTGATGGTTATTCCCCTGCCCTGTTAATCACACAGTCAGTTGATTCAGGTTTTTTCCTGATCATTCAGAAAAATAACTGCAGTCTTTTCATTGCTTCTTTGATTTCTTCAGTACACTGTAGCTGGGCTTTCCTTCCTTTCATGTAGCAGTAGGAAGTGGTGGGAGGTGCAAGGTTCAAATCTCATGTGGCTGAAGCAGGTATTTTAAGGCACATGATGTTTTCCTTCCTCCAAAAAGGTGATGGAGATGGGTGGGTTACTGCTTTGCTTCTGCTCTTGACCACACTTGCAGTTAAGTACTTTTTGTTGCCAGAAAGAGAAACAATGATACTCAATCTGAGGTTGTAAATAAGGTTCACCTTTCCCTGCATACTTGACTGCCTCTCAAATCTCAGTTTTCTCTCTTAGTGTAGTCATAGAATCATAGAATCATAGAATGGTAAGGTTGGAAGGAGACCTCAAGGATCATCCAGTTCCAACCCCCTGCCATAGGCAGGGACACCTCCCACTAGTACAGGTCACTCAAGGCCTCCTCCAACCTGGCCTTGAACACCTCCAGGGAGGGAGCAGCCACAACCTCCCTGGGCAACCTGTGCCAGTGCCTCACCACCCTCACTGTAAAGAAGCCAGTCATTATAGTGGCCAAGGCACTATGGTGAAGGGCCTTGGCCACTATATGTCAGTACAACCATGTTAGTGTTGGAAGCATGTGCCCATTCTCACAATAATGAGCTCAAATTGCTTCATATTTACACAGACTGGCTTCCAGCCAGGCTCTGGTCTCACACTGCATGCAGTAATTTACATTTGAATACTCATGATGCTTAATATTCTATATTGAGTGTTTATACTTGAAAACCTGCAAAGAACAGTCTCAGCACGGCAGGAGGGGAGAAAGAGAAGTTGGTTGTTTGTTTTTTTTTCAAAATGCATTGTCAGTACTTGAACAAAAGCTAACAATCATAGAATCATAGAATGGTAAGGGTGGAAGGGACCTTAAGGATCATCTAGTTCCAACCCCCTGCCATAAGCAGGGACACCTCCCACTAGTACAGGTCACTCAAGGACTCCTCCAGCCTGCCCTTCAACACCTCCAGGGAAGGAGCTTCCACAGCATAGGAGTCAGTTGTGAACATCATAAGAAATAGTGTTGCTTCATCTTGCACTGTATATACTACTCAACCAAAGATATTCATGCACAACATAAATACATACCCACTCCCAGCAGGAGAGTGATGGTTTTGATTGTTAAATTTTTAATTTGGTTTGATTTTTGTTCAAAAAATGCTTTTTGCCCATATTCTCTCTCTGTATAGGGATGTTTTAAAGACCTTTTAGTCAGCAGGAGATCATGATTTTCTTGTGGGCAAATTACATTCGTGGATAATGAGAAAGAGACTGTAATCACACACCTCAAAGAACTCCTAACTATCTAGGTTTTGGAAGCAGTGCAAATTACATAGGAGTGCTGAATTAGCCAGTGGAATTGCACTGTATTTAAATACTCAGATAAATTGTCAACTGGTTGAGCTACACTGATTTGAAATTAGACATACAGATTTATACCACCTGAAGATACAGTCTTAGAAATCATGTTCTTGTGTTTACAGGCATAGAGATAGATATCAAGATACTTAATTTTTTTTAGAAGATCTCAGACTTTCTGAGTGACCTTGTGCTGGTTTGAGGCTAATTGGAATATTTTAATAGAGGAAATTATATTGGAGGAGGCCTTGAGTAACCTGTACTAGTGGGAGGTGTCCCTTCCTATGGCAGGGGGTTGGAACTAGATGATCCTTGAGGTCCCTTCCAACCTTACCATTCTATGATTCTATAAATACCAAACTAGCAGCCACCCTTTGAATGTGTGAGGTATGCTGGAATTGATAAGAGACACTGTTTATGTGACAATAAATACTCATTGCAAAGAGTGGTTAGTTATGTAATTGTGTGTCATTTTTCAGGTCTAATTCGTCTGCAAGAGCTCATCAAAGCCCCATCTAGATACAACATTAAGATCAAAATCCGCCAGCTGCCCTCTGGGAATAAAGATGCCAGACCTTTACTCAAGGAGATGAAGAAGGGCAAGGAGTTCTATGTGATATTTGATTGCTCACATGAAACGGCTGCAGATATTCTTAAGCAGGTAAGAGAGAGAGGATGAAAAAGCATGACATGAATCTTGAAGCTTGTCAGCCTTTCTAGTTTTCATTTTCAGGGAAATGCTAAATCTGAATGCATTTACCAATTAGGACATAGGCTTAGTAATACCAGGGGCAGGAGCTGTTACAGAATGTGCAGCAGCATCTGAGCACCCCACAAGACTTCAGGGCTTCAAAGAACCGTGAATACCAACAGCAGTATTGATGTCTGAAGGGAAACCCATAAGTATCCCAGAGAAGGAAACATGCATTTATATTTAAAAGTTCTGGTTCTGCTCAACTAGTAGGATTGTTGAATTTATTTTAGTTTGTCTTGTTTTAATCAGTACAGTTTCTCTGTCTTCCCCTAAAAAGGGAAGTGACTCATGATCAGCTATTGCCTCAACCGAGGTTGCTCCAAATCAGGTTCTGACTACACTGACTATAGTAGCAGTGAGGCATTAATCCACTGCAGTCAAGGGCATAACTCAGCATGCATTTCCCTATACCAAAGCAAGATTTGGTTTACTGACTCCTTCCAATATCTGAAGGGGGCCTACAGGAAGGCTGGGGAGGGACTATTTACAAGGTCTTGCAATGACAGGACAAGGGCCAATGGGTTTGAACTGGCAGAAGGGAGATTTAGACTGGATGTTAGGAGGAAGTTCTTTCCAGTGAGGGTGGTGAGGCACTGGCACAGGTTGCCCAGGGAGGTTGTGGCTGCTCCATCCCTGGAGGTGTCCAAGGCCAGATTGGAGGAGTCCTTGAGTGAGCTGTACTAGTGGGAGGTGTCCCTGCCTATGGCAGGGGGTTGGAACTAAATGATCCTTAAAGTCCCTTCCAACCTTAACCATTCTATGATTCTATGACACTACCTCATTACATTTTAAACTTTGGTACAAGAAGATCTAATGGAGAAAGTATTAGCTGAAAAAACTATAGTGTAAAATAGAGAGAGAAGCTACTGTGCAAGGTTTGACATAGCCCTGACCTAAGTGTGAGAACTGGACAACCACACTAGGTGAGGACAAGTGCCAAAGTCTGATTATAATGTACTGGGACTTTACCAGCAGTGCACAAAGAGTGCTGTAAATTAGAATTTACTGTTGTCACTTACTATATATATTTTAGGCAGTCAAAGTCTAAAGCATTGGCTCCTCCAATTTATTGCCCTATAGGCAATAATGCCAAGCAAGCACTATCTTCTGAATGGCATTTCCCTTTTTGCTACAACTGTAGATATAAAAAGTTGTTTGGTTTAGTGTCAGTTGAGAAACACTGATGCCAGATGACCATCAGTGAGATTCCACTGATCTAAATGTATGTGTATGAGCTGCCTCATAAAGGTTAAAACTTATTCTTCCAATCCAGAATATTTTGCTGAAATATTTAAGTTATTTAGAGCAGCATTCTGTATCAAAGTAAGAAACACAGGTTACTGGTTGCTTTAGTCTCAGAAGCCTGAAATCATCCTCTCCAGACTGGAGATCTTTGGTCCTGCCAATATTGACATGCAGAATGGTGTCCTAAATCAGGTACAACACAACTGAGAAGAGCACACAAATTCCCATGAGCTGGTAAAGATAAATTTATTACTGTCAGGAAAGTTGGCCTGTAATGCATTTTATGGTTTTCTCTGCGTAAGTAACATATTTAAGCTACAGCAGGACCAGATGTAGGCATGATGTTGGGAATTTGAGGGAAGAGAAGAGGAGAGTGCACAATCATGCAGCTGCTCCCTTGTGTGATGGGGAGCTCGCTGTAGCAAGTGGTGTTAATTGGGAAGTGGAACAGACAGAAGAGCTGCTGTCCCATCACTAAAATTGTCCAAAAGCATTAAAACATGACAACAGGAACAAGCTCCTCCAAAATGAGGTCTGTGGGGAAAGAGTTAAACTGACAGGGTTCTGCAAGAAGAAAGTGCAGATGTCTGATACACTGCAGGAGACACAAAGCTTCAAAAATACCAGGCTGACTGTGGGGAAAAAAAAAAAGAGAGAAACATAACCTTGGTGTCAAAAGAAGAAGAGGAAGTGCTAAAAGATGCACTAAGACAGGGCAAAGTGACAGAACAGTTTGCGTGCAAAATGGATCAGGGAGACAACTGACAGGCTGCAGATACAAATAGTGGTCTCCAATGCCTTAAGAACTTAAGAGTGGTGTGCTGATGGCAGTGTGGAGGAAAACAGGAAAATTATGAGAGGTGCACCTGTGGGTCAGAGCTGCGGGAATGGAAGCAACATAAATATAGGCTAGAAAGAAATGGAAAATTGCTTTTATATGAGATCGTTCTGTTGCTGAAGCTAGATGCTGGCAGCAGTAACTCATGTGTTGAAGTTCCTCACTCCTAAAGGCAGCTGTGAAACAGGAAGATGTGGAGGGTGTAGTGGAAGGGGGNCAGATGCAATAGCAGACACACCTTGTCATGGCAAAGTGCACCCTGTGCTCCCTGCTCATCTCCTTTTATCCAATACAGCCTGAGACTAATGGGCCTTTGGACACAGGACAGCCAATCAAATGGCAGTTAGCCAAGATTTGACCATATTGGGTGAAGCCATAGGCTTGCTTTACCCCTTTTTGGGCAGAACACAGCCTTGCACAAGGCAACCCTGTGCAGCTTGTTTACCGCAGTTGCTGGGCAGGTCACAGACCCCAGACTTAGTGGCTCCAGGTTCTTTGTCCCTTTTCCCATGGTTGCTCTCCCCAAAACAGAAGGAGGGAGAGCAGAAAAACATGCCTGGGCAAGCCAGGATATGTACAAGCCTAGTTTGGCCTGCTTAGGCCTACCACGACAGAGGGCTCTGAATTCACATATGACTCATCTGATTAGGGGTTAGCTACAACACGTACTGTGCTTCATGTTCTCATCGCCTCGCACAGAAACTCCTATCTCATTTTACACTGAATGAAAACAAGATATTAAAAATAATACTATAGAAACTATTCTTAGAAACCTCTGCAATGTTAGCAGACAATTTTTGTGACCTTGTAAATGATCCAAAATTTAGTATGGCAAAATACATATCATTGCTAAATTACGTAGGATTCCTAATATGAGTAGGAATTAAGAGCAAACAGTCACCTAAACCTGCCCTCTAAGCAACAATTTCTTGGCTGTCTTCTGTATCTACAATAATGTAGCTGATGCTTTGTAGCCCATGCAGGAGAACATAAGGAAGTAAAGATTTTTAGTGGCTTGACTGGCGGAGGATATTTTACAGGTTAAAACTGTGGCAAGGTCACACAGGGACATAGCCACCACTGCTCCTGTGTCTTTCTCAACCTTTGAGCCTGAGCAGGTTTCTCCTCAGAAGCTTTACACAAGAGCCTGCATAGGTGTTCAAGGCCAGGTTGGAGGAGGCCTTGAGTGACCTGTGCTAGTGGGAGGTGTCCCTGCCTATGGCAGGGGGTTGGAACTAGATGATCCTTGAGGTCCCTTCCAACCTTACCATTCTATGATTCTATGATTCTGTAAGCTCAAGGGTGCCCCTTCTGCACCAGGCTCTACTCCATCTTCTCTGGTCAGTCCTCAATCAAGGTAGGCAGCATCCTTCACCTCCTCCAAGACTCTAAGAAAGAAACAAGAAATCACCTCTCATCTCTTTTAGCCTCATATCCCTTCTGTGGGACAGTGAGGAATATCTCCAGCAGCATTTCTGCCCGTTGCCAGCCCTTCTCCTAGCTGAAGACACAGGCAGAGTAGAAAGGCTGCTGCCCTTCTTCCAGCACTGCCTGTGCTGCTGGGGTTGGTGGTGGCAGCAATGGCCCTGCAAGCAGGAGCTGTTTGCATCAGCACTCAAGAGGGCACTGCTGTGACATGGCTATTCCCCAGGCTTACTTTCAGGCAAGGGATGCCTAAAAGCTCTTCTGGGGAACTAAAGGATAAGTTATGTCTTGAAGTTATGTCTTGAAAGAGTCAGTATATAGAGCTGTTTTGGGAGTGTGGAGCTACTTGACCCAGACACATTATTGGGCTGCAGAATGAGTGGAGGTGGCATCTTCACTTGCCTCCTTCAATCTATTGTTTACTAAGCAGAATAAAAGACTAATTTCTTCTCATAAATGAGACTATTTTTCTCATTTATAGCTTCACCTAAAATACCACTGAGCCACGCTTCTTCCTTGTCCTCAAGAAGAACAGGCAAATCAATAACCTAATTTAAACAAAATACAAAGCCTGCACTCAGCTAAATTCCCTATTCCCCAGGCTCACATATTGCCCTTTTACTCTGAAATGCTGCAGAGATCACAAGATTTCACAGTCTCCAACCAGCTTAATGAGGCCTGGCCCCCTCATCACCCAGATCTGGAAGGAGCAAGAGTGAAGTGTGATTATTAATTGCTGCCTTTTCTAATAGTCACTTGGAATTTTCTCTCCATATTCCCTCACAAGAGTTGGTAACCTTGTGCAGCTGGTGTGTGGTGGATAGTCACGGTTAGTGACTCAGCCTCAAACCAGCACATGGATAAAGGTGCTTTCCAGCTCTGTTGCTTATAACCACCCAGACTAGCATCTCTGATTCTCAAAGCTCCACAAAAGATCAGGATATTCTGAACTAGACTTGATAGACAGGATATACTTGAACTAGAAGGTTGTGCCGGTAGAGTTTTCAATCAAGACATACTACACCATTTGAGCTGATTGAAAAAGTTGCAGCTGGTCTGACACTCCCATAGTCTACTTGAAAATCTGGTATGCCAGAGTGCATGAATATTGGATAAATCATCATACAGTATCTAATATCATAGAATCATAGAATGGTAAGGTTGGAAGGGACCTCAAGGATCATCTAGTTCCAATCCCCTGCCATAGGCAAGGACACCTCCCACTAGCACAGCTCACTCAAGGCCTCCTCCAACCTGGCCTTGTAAACACCTCCAGGGAGGGAGCAGCCACAACCTCCCTGGGCAACGTGTTCCAGTGCCTCACCACCCTCACTGTAAAGAACTTCCTCCTGACATCTAGTCTAAATCTTCCCTCTTCCAGTTTAAACCCATTGCCCCTTGTTCTGTATCTAATACAATATCTAATAATATTTAATTCAATATGTAATAATATCTAATACAATATCTAATAGAGAATTAGATTCCAAAAGCAGGAGCTAAGTGCAGTTATGGCTTCTTAGGATAAAACTGTGACCTCCAGTGTCCTGCCCAGGATCTGCTTAGGCTCTGTAGGAGCCTCCTTCTTTGACCTCAGCAGTGTCTGTTCTGTTCTGCTCCAAGGGTAGATAGTATCTCTTTCATTTCCAAAATTCAAATAGACATTCCTGGACACTCTCTTTTTGTTCCAGCAAGGAAACTGGAGAAGCTCTCTTATGAGGACNAGAGAAAACATAATAACAGCATGGTGGGAGCAAAGATTTCTTGTAGTCTGAGACATATCTGAAGTATCTTGCAAAGCAGCTGCACAAGCCTTTCCCATGGAGCAAGTGTTCTCCCCACTACAGAAAATGAGCAGAGCAGCCCAGAACAGAGAAGGGAAGGCAGCAAGACTGATTCGTGTCTGTGCAGCTGTTTGTAAGAAACTAGAATAAAATTTCATTACACATTCCTACTTAAATAACTTTGCATGCAATTATTGAAATAATTATGCATCTGATATAAACGTCCTATTTAAATAATAACAGCTTTTACTTACTGTGGAACTTAGATGAATATAAACTAGCAAAACTAGGCTTAAACATGCTGCATTATCCTTGCAAATCTCCTACCCTTGCTGGCCTGTATAAAATATGTTCTTCACCCCAAACCAGATATGGATTGATGATCAGTTCTCCTGGCAAATGACAAAAAAAGACTTCCATCTCTAACTATCCATTTCAGATGAGATATTTGGTCCTTGTCTTTTGCAGATCTGTACTTTTAGCTGTGGGTCATGAACTGCAATGTGAATGTGGTCAGTGGTCAAAATACATATGGCAAGTGGGTTGAGACTGGATAAAAATATTCTCTGTTATGTCTGTAAAACTCTTTGGGTACCCTATTCCTAGCTTGTATCATATCCCAGCTCTAATCTACTTTTGTTCATTGTGTGAAATATCAGCACCTCATTTAGAGCTAGTGCCAGTCTTCCTTCAACATGATACAAAATCAGAATGATAGCAAAGCATATTAGCAGGAACTGCATCAAATGCTTTGCTGCTTTTCACTTTGCATTTTCCTCACTCATTATTTAGTTTCATAGCTACTGAGTGAAAGCATTTCATTATCCAGTTAATTAGTACCATCACTGCTTTCTAAGATCAGCAAGATAAATCATAATGCATAACCACCCCTCTGCCTCCATGCCTCTCATGTGTTTGATATAAAAGGTTTATATTTTGTTCACAGCACTCCCCTGTGTTCCATATAGACAACTTGGACTTAAGTCACTGGAAATATGGATCCTACTCAGTCACAGCAGTGGCCCAGCTAGAGTGGTATAGAGTTTCTCCAAAATGGACATGTTCCATATCAAGAAATAAGATATATTCTGCAAATACTTCACTATTATTAGAGTCCAGCTGGAAAAAGGGGCCATAGCAATTGGGCAGGACAAATGTGTTGGCCAAGAGCCCCTGCCAGCTGTTGTTGGCTCCTTCTGCTTCTTGAAGAGATCCCAGGAAACTAGGGTAGCAGCATTGCCTTTCAAACTCCAGCATGGACATAATCCCACAGCACCATGACTGAAAGCACTCTTTTAGTTTGGAAGTCTACATTCATCTGCACCACTCAGTGAATCTTCCAGGGAAGGAAAGAACAATTACAAAATTTAGTTTATCTAACTAGCTCAGCTTTCATCTAGACAGCACAGCTAACAAGAGCAGTGAAGCAGAGGTCTCAGCACAGCACAGAAGACTGTGCTCTGATAGCCTGTGTGCTGTATCTTCCAAGCTCAGAAGACAGTTTCTGAGGCAATGGTCACATTTACTTCTATGGAGACATCCAGTTAGATTTGGGAACTAAAGTGCACTGACAAATTTCAGGGTGAATTACCCCACATCATTTCTGTGTCCATGGTTTGCTACTCTAAGGTCTCCTGGAAGCCTTCTCTTCTCCAGGCTGCAGAGCCCCAACTCTCTCAACCTGTCCTCAGAGCAGAGCTGCTGCAGCCCTCTGAGCATCTTAGTGGCTTCCTCTGGACCCGCTCCAACAGTTCCATGTCCTTCCTGTGCTGGGGGCTCCAGAACTGCACACAGGACTCCAGGTGGGGTCTGAGGAGAGCAGAGGAAAGAGGCAGAATCCCCTCCCTTGCCCTGCTGCCCACACGGCTCTTGCTGCAGCCCAGCACTCGGTTGCTGTCTGGGCTGCACTCACACTGCAGCCTCATCTTGAGCTTTTCATCACCCCAGACCCCCAGGTCCTTTTCCTCAGGGCTGCTCTCAGCCATTCCCCACTCAGCCTGGATTTGTGCTTGAGATTGTAGTCTTGAGAATCTGTGTCCCTGTATCTCCTGAGTTGCAAAAGCAGGAGTCCTTGCTGCTGAGAACACGAAAGTGTAACTCTTCTATTTACACAGACAGGAGTGTCTGAGTCCTTAAGGCTTGGAAGTCATTAATGGTTCAGAGTCTTCAGAATTCTGCTTGCTCTTGCTTCAAATTGTTTTCACTTCTTGTTTGCCTGATGCCATCCTCCCAAGTGGGCATTTGTTAGAGTCATCAATCTTCCTTCACTGAAATTTTATTTAGAGACATGCTACCCCAAAACTTAAATAGATTGTTATCATGAAGTCATTACATTCATTAATAAAAAAACAACCTACAAACCTAACATGTCACAGCAATGTAACTAACTTAATGATTGTATTAATGATTGTTAGAGGAGAGGACAGTCATTTAAGTCAGGTCTTGTGACTGACGCTAAGTGAGTGACAGATCAGGGCTCAGCCTGGAGCAGATCCAGAACCAGCTCTTACTCTTCAGAAGACAAGGACATTGGTAATGTGTGTGTGACACTTAGAAGCTCTCTTACATCTGCCTGTAGCTTCGTCTTGGGTCATTGTCAGAAGAGAAAATACAAGAGCAACAAGCTGATGATTTTTTCCTGTGCTGCTGCAATGCTTTCATTGGAAAAACATCAGTAAGCATCTGTCATGGAGCCCTCAGAGCTTGGCAAATTCATGGCACCCTTCCAGCAATTGCCATTGTGAACCTGTGTGTTGGTTGTGGCAGATGACATTGCTGACTGAACCTTGCTTTTTGCATGCAACTGCCTTTGGTTTTCAGAAGGTTTGGTTCTGCTTTGTTTTCAAATACTATCCTATAGCACAGCTTTTTAAATCCTTATTATTGACACAGGCATATGTGTGTCCTCCTAGCTCTGTTTATAGCACATTTCTTGGGAATCAATACATTCATAAAAAGTTTTAATCAAAAATGTGTTGAGGAGGCAAACACTCCTCTCATGCTATTGCCCTTGGATTTGTGAGGAAAGCAATAATGAAGTTAGCCTGGATTAACTAGCTGGATATCCAGTAGCAGTATAGCTGCAGCAGTGCAGCTAGGTAATGCTTCCCAGACATCCAGGCTACACACTTTAGAATCGTTCTACTTAACATATCTGTCTGGTTAATGTCAAGTTGTATTAAAACTGTAATGGATCAATAATTCAAGTCTGGGTCTTTGAACCCTCCTATTTACATTTATTAGTATGATCATGTGTTCATATTAATGTTGCACTGTGGACCAGCCAAGAACTTCCTGTAGAGGACCAAATAAATCAAGGTATATACTGGTTTGCCTGGGCTAAAATTGCACTTCACCTCATGGGTGTTCTGTGCCCCATATGAAGTGATTGGGTTGTTTCAATAGTTTCAACTCAAAAGAGGCCTGCACCATAAATATCCTGCACCCTCAAGATGTCCAAATGCCATTCTGGGGTGTATTAGAAGGGCTGTGGTTAGTAGATCAAGAGAGGTTCTCCTCCCCCTCTGCTGTCCCTGGAGGTGTTCAAGGCAGGTTTGGACGTGGCACTTGGTGCCATGGTCTAGTCTCGAGGTCTGTGGTAATGGGTTGGACTTGATGATCTTTGAGGTCTCTTCCAACCTTGCTTATACTGTGATACTGTGATACTCTGCCCTGATGAGATCACATTTGGAATATTGTGTTCAGTTCTGGGCCCCACAGTTCAAGAAGGACAAGAAACTGCTTGAAGGAGTCCAGCACAGAGTAACGAAAATGATTAAGGGAGTGGAACATCTTCCTTATGAGGAGAGGTTGAGGGAGCTGGGGCTCTTTAGCTTGGAGAAGAGCAGACTAAAAGGGGTGACCTCATTAATGATTATAAACATGTAAAGGATGAGTGCCAGGAGGATGGAGTCAGGCTCTGCTCGGTGATGCCCGATGACAAGACAAGAGCAATGGGTGGAAGCCAAAGCATAGGAGGTTTCATGTAAACATCAGAAAGAGTTTTTTCACTGTGAGGGTGACAGAACACGGGAAAAGGCTGCCCAGGAGGGTTGTGGAGTCTCCCTCTCTGGAGATACTCAAGATCCACCTGGATGTGTTCCAGTGTGATCTGGTATAGGTGATCTTTCTCTGGTAGGAGCGTTGGACTAGATGATTTTTCAAGGTCCCTTCCAGCCCCTAACCGTCTGTGATTCTGTGATACCTCCTTCCCATAGCAGGAACCTTAGACACAGAAATCCAACAGCTCCAGGGAGCAGAGCTGAGCCCAGCTGTGTCAGTTGGGAAACTCAGCATAGAAAAGTTTCCATTGATGTTACTGTATCTAACTCCCTGTGTTTAAATAGGGGAGGAACATCAGTCTCCAGGATTGCTAGATTATTCATTTCTACAGGTGCTAAAGTAAGTCTAAGATATGGAATAGAATAGGATTAATAAAATAAGAAATAAAACCAGCAATCTTGTCACGTAAATTCAGTGAAGCATTTCAATAAAATACTCACCTTCTGGCTCAATTTCTAGTGGCTGGAAATATTGTTGTTTGTGATTAATAACTTGTGATTGTCTACTGCATCTTATAAAGTTCAGGTTCTTTCCCTTTGTGTAAGTAATAGCTGCACATTCACAGCTAATTTTCAGAGGCTTTTGTCATGAAAGAGAATTTTGGAAAGCCAAATCACAGTATTTTCCCCTCTATTTCAAACAGCAATCCAGATACTCCTATAAGCGTCCTAAAATACTTTTAATACCAGATGCTTACATTACTGTGATCAAGACTGAATAACATTTAACTGTTGTCTTTGTTACTGTCATGATAATGAATTCTTCAGTAATTTTCTATCTTATAATTCCTCCTCCTCTTCACAAGGGCAGAGAGGGCAAAGTGCTTGCATCATGTTAATAGCATACGTGGATACAGCGCCAAGCACAGGTGATGCTGGGTTGGAACTGTAGAGCGTACATCATCATGGTGTTTTATGTAAGCACACTAAATTACTTTTGGAGAGAAGCTGAGGAGAAAAACACATCCCTGTAGAAGTTTCCTGCAACACAAGGGCTGAGAAGGACTGCATCCCTTTCCACCTGAGGTGGCCAGTCACTCTGCATATAAATGACATCCTTAACTTGCAGATCGTCAGAAGGTCTGACTCTGGAAAATTAATCCAGGCCAGAAGTCCTTTCATACCAATTGTTTTGACAACCTCCTGCAGACCTTCATCCTCCAAGTGGAACAAAAGACATTCAGAGAAGGTTTCTTCTTTTTGTTGTTCTTACCTCAGTGAGCACCAAGTGTCTTGTTCCCACATGGTAATGCAGAAGACAAAACTCTGCACCTAAGCACTTTCCCCCTGCAAATTTCTGTTGTCTGCTAAAATTTCTTTTTGACACTTCTAAACTGCAGACTAAAGATTTTCACTTTTTACAAATCAGCTTCTTGTTATCTCTAGTAATTTTTCTTGTCCTAGAAGTTTTGTAAAGTTTAATCACTTCTGGAGCAGAGGTGATAAAAACATACAATAGGATATCTTTTGCTCCTGCAGAAAAAATGATGGGGTTATTATAATCAAGTTTTCATGACCTGTAATATATTGTTCCAGATTAACTCATGCTTTACAAAAGACACTGAAATGTACTGAAAGCACCCAGAGTAAAGTACATTCATCTTCCAATCTCTTTCCACAGATTCTTTCCATGGGAATGATGACTGAATACTACCACTACTTTTTTACAACATTGGTAAGGAACACTATAGATCTGGGACTGAATAATACTTGCTGTGGAAAAGACAAGTAAAAATGTCTACTTTTTCTAGCAAATGTTTGTTGCCATTATTCAGGGAAAACCTTGAGGAATGAGTACTAACACTCTTTGGTAATGTCAGGACTCACAATTTTGTAACGAAGCTGTTCTTCAGTATGTGTGGGTCTGGCTAACACTTTAATAAAATGAGAATTTTCTGCAGTGTGGTGTTTAAGGAGGAGCCATTATTACAGGTGGATCCAAGTGAGACAGAATAATGCTTTGCAATGGAGCCAAGATTAAGCACAACAGGCTGTGCAGGTTCCTCACTAAAATGCTTCATTTACTTATTGAAACACCAAATCGCACATAAGATCAGTTGGGGAATTTTACAGTAAAAGAAAAATTGAACATTTGAGACACTGGTGCAGGTTGCCCAGGGAGGTTGTGGCTGCTCCCTTCCTGGAGGTGTTCAAGGCCAGGTTGGAGGAGGCCTTGAATGAGCTGTACTAGTGGGAGGTGTCCCTGCCTATGGCAGGGGGTTGGAACTAGATGATCTTTGAGGTCCCTTCCAGCCTTACCATTCTATGATTCTAAATACTTACTTCAGCACATTTTCCCTCCTGTATTTTAGCTTAAATGCTATATATAAATATTACCCAATCCATGGTTAAGGTCCATTTGTGTTATAGACTAGAAAGACAGCAAAGAACCAATATTGCTAGGAAGTCCCAGAGGGCTGAGTTATATCATGTGCATCTTCTTATTCTTTATTTCCTTTCCATATAAAATATTATGTGAAAGTGAAATAAAATTTTGGATCCAATAGTCAATTTGTTAGTCTAAGAAAGACTCTCTAGTTGTTTGGAGCTTGAAGCAGTAACTTGAAATAGCTCTCTGAGGTTATTTTAACTTCAAGAAAAAATGCTGAGAAGAAAAATCCTAATTTAGGATTTAATGTGAAACTTGCAGATAGGATTTAGGTTTTACTGTGGAACTTACTGTTTTATATAAGAAACAGCACAATAAACAATCTAACATAAAGTGGTAACCATTGTGACGAATACACATGAGATATTGTGGGGCGCATACTAGAAAAAGCAGTAAGCAGTGCTGGTGGCATCTTGGCATTGTGTTATTGTAAATATTGATATTTTGATGGTTACTGTGGTATTAAACCATGACCAATACACTTGTCATTTTATGAGCCTGCTGGGATCAGCAAAAAGTTGTTTTATAAAACAGCCTTCAGGCTCTGAGAAGCAGTCATCTTATTTCCACTGCCCAATATATACAGCTCTGGAGTGTGCCACACAGCTATGATCACTTAGAATACCCAGTATTTTCCTGCCCTGTAAACACTGAGTCCTGAAGCGTGTGGATTTACTGTGCACTAGCTTGACAAGTCCATTACACTTCTTAGTAGCAAGTCACCTGAAGGAGACATGGCAAGAGAAAAATGGGATACATAAGTAAATTCTCTTGGAACTTTCCATCTTCAAGTTGAGAAATATGCTTGACATTGGCCAGCTAATTCCTCATGTTGGCTTGTCAGAGCTGTAACACTTTTGGAGGATTGCTATAAATTAAAATTAGACACTGCTCTACAGGTCGGTTGCAAAATAGTGGTGTTGTGGGGAATTGATTTTTATGTTGCAAAAAGCAGATATGTGATTTGTCATAGATTTCACACAGCTTTCGTTATTCAGATTTATAACGGAAGCACTCATCACCAGGCTTTGAGGGCAAGCAGAACCTCCACAGGAAAAAACCTAACACTTAGAATCATAGAATGGCAAGGTTGGAAGCGACCTCAAGGATCATCTAGTTTCAACTCCCTGCCATAGGCAAGGACACCTCCCACTAGTACAGGTCACTCAAGGCCTCCTCCAACCTGGCCTTGAACACCTCCAGGGAGGGAGCAGGGTCTGAGGAAAGCAGAGCAAAGGGGCAGAATCCCCTCATGGGCAGCTCATGTTGAGCTTTTCATCACCCCAGACCCCCAGGTCCTTTTCCTCAGGGCTGCTCTTAGACATTCACCACCCAGCCNTTGATTTTTCACTTGATTTTGGGATTGAAAATTAAATACAATTTTGGCCTAATTTTACCCTCTGAACATTTTACTTTAAAAATACTAATCGTGGTTTTGTTTGCTTTCTTACCGCCGCTTTAGGATCTATTTGCGTTAGACCTGGAGCCCTACAGATACAGCGGAGTGAACATGACAGGGTTCCGCCTGCTCAACATCGAAAACCCTCAAGTTTCATCGGTCATTGAGAAATGGTCAATGGAGCGTCTGCAGGCACCACCAAAACCAGAGACTGGCCTCCTCGATGGCATGATGACAGTAAGTGAACTGGGGTACAGGGGTGCCAGCTGCACTTCACAAGGCTGTTCATGCGGCTGTGAACTGATTCCATTACGGCTTCATGTCACAATGCAAATGCTGAAGCAACATCTCTGAAACAGACTTCATTTTCATAGAATCATAGAATGGTAGGGTTGGAAGGGACCTCAAAGATCATCTAGTTCCAATCCCCTGCCATAGGCAGGGANGCTTCTATACAGGAGTGCATTTGCTCTGCAAACTAATGTTTGTACTCATCTGTGTGACAAACCATTCCTGGGCAGCTGTAGAGATGAGTGACAATTCTTTGTCATAGTGGCGTCCAGCTAACATCATTCATCTTATTGTTGTCAAATGTAGATACTGCTGCCTCATTTCTCCCATAATGTTCTACACAGAGTGAAGAACATAATAGGAAATAGAAACTTTCAGAGCAAGTATGCAATTTATAAACCACAGGGAAAGATATTGTACATGTGGGCAGGTAATAGCATTTTTAAATTGGAAAAGTGCCCTTTCTCTTCATTTCCATCATCTACAGCATCCCTAGCTTTTAAGATATAATTTAAAGATAAATGATAGGTATCATCAAGCCAGGAAATAAGGATTTCCTCCCTAGCACTCCCCCAAGATGTAAAGGAAGGGATAGGAACAATTACCTGGACAGTGTGACTCCATTCAGCTTCATGGAATGAAGGGTTGCCATCTTTTTGCAATATAAGATAATGTATCATATGTACTGAGTGGAGTTCTAAGTGATATGAGCTAGGCTGTATTGCAGATGATTGCAGGAAAATTTTTGAAACAACCTAACACCTTGGAGAGAAATGAATTCTGTGTGCTATCTCAAGCATTTCCAAAAAACTTTGCCATTGTGCTCACTCACAGAAAAGCAGGGCAGAAATCTGTCCCTGTGAACTTCTAATCTGAATGCACAAAACCTGCAAGAGTCTTGTGTTCACATGTAGCTGTTCACATGCATTCACCTAAGTGTAAAACTAAGAAAAACAAAGTTCTTACCAGGCTCTTATCTTCTCCTTCACATCTCTATAATCATTTAGTATCCTTGATGCTCTGAAACAGCATGAGCACCAAAGAAAGTATCTTCCTACTTGGCTATGATCATGTAAATATTCAGAGCAAGTTCTACTTACTCAGTTTGATGGAGAGTTGCAATACTGCTGTATTTCATTAGGTAATAAGACTAGTGCAGCTAATAAGCTGCACAGTGTGAGGAGATCAGGATTACATGTCCTATTGTTAACTCAGGATTTCTCCCTTCTGGGGCACACTGTATTGTTTGCCCTGATGTCAGCTTGTGGGAAGACAGCAGGGCATGACCAGGATAGTTTGGAGCTCATGTCCCACTTTATGCCCAACTTGCACACAGAGGCATGATTATACCTCTCAGATCTTTGGGTTCCTTTGCAATAATTTCAGCAGAATGTGAAAATTAGAGAAATGAGTTCCAGAACTAACTCTTGGTCCCTTTCTTATGCATGAATCAATATAAGGTGGTTTGCTTCAGAAAATGAGGTGATCTTTTGTTCCTTCATGCAACCTCAAGCACTAAACCAAAACACCAGTGAGGGGAGAAATAAAAGGCTAAGGCAGGTAATATAACCTCTGAGCTCTGCATAGTGTGTTGGGTAATTAACACAAGCACAAGACTGAAATAGTCAAGTCTGGCAAAGCTGCCAATGTGCAAACACTGTGAGATGCAGCATGTTATCAAGTAAAAGCATCAATGGTCTGAGGTAGGTATCCTATCTGGTACACAGGCAGACTGAGATTCTAGTGCTCAAGTAAAATTCACTCCTGAATACACTTGCCCTCAGTATAATGTAAAAACTGATCTGAAGTCTGCTGATGTTGGTGGAAATATTTCCATTGATTTTGAGACATTTTGGATGAGACCTTTAGCCTCTGGGTCTGCTTGGAATGAGTATCTGCTTTAAGTCACTCAACACTGATAACAGTTGATATTGTTTCCTTGTGCTTGCCTCACCAATTATAATGTTTTCAGTTTGCTCTGATTGTGGGAGCATTCTTTTGGGCAGATCCTGACTTAATATGTCTGCAGTGATTCCTTATCTGTGGTACATTAGGATTAGCTGATAAATTCAGATCACATTTAATTGCCATGCAAAAGCCTCCAATGCTGATAAGGCTGATGCTGCTGTAATTTACTTAGGTAAATGAAACAGACAAAGAATGAAATCTATTAATTTCCCAAAGGAATTGGCATGGGGAAAGAATAAAAAATGAATTAGTTTTGCAGTTCACATAGATGAGTCCAGCTTCTCATCTGCAGAGTTCCTACTTTTTTTTTTTTTAAACCTCTTTCTTAATTATTCAGTAACTTTAGAAGAAAGGTAAGAACTTTATTTTTACAGCATCCTGTGTATTAATTGACTGTTCCCACTTCACATATGGGAGCACTGAATAACAGTGAAGGTGAAGGAAAGACCTTTCTAAAAGTTTTCAATGATAAAGGGTGATCAGGTATGTGATCTACAGGAAGGACATGGAAGTGTTGAAGCAGGTCCAGAGGNGTGGCTTACTGGGCATGTTAATCCGGAGAGGTCATGTCACATATTTGTGCCACAAGGCAAGACCCTTGAGGGCAGTAGACACTTAGAGGCAGTAGATGGTCTGGTGGGATACCTACCAGGTGCTCAGTGGGATTGATTTCCCTGGCAAGCAGGTCTTGCCTATGAGTAGAGCAGCGATGGGGAGCTAGTATGACTGCATGCAGGCAGCCATCCACTGTGCCATGCCACCATGCTGTTCTGGGCAGACACTGGCTTGGGCACCTGCATGGTGCTTTTGAATGACATACCTTGAGGTGCTGAGATTCTTTGGCAAATCCCATGAGGAAACTACAGAAGACAGGGTACTGAAAAGTGCTTGGCTGTAAGGGATACTTAAAGGATGAGACTTTGGCTGCTGTATCACCCAAGGGTACTTAGAATTACTCTCTATGCCACAGAGCTACCTGTGTGCTTCCTGCACTGGACTTATTTACACCTCTCTTTCTGTGGTTACCCAATGTGGTTTTCTTGCCAATGCTCCCATGTAAGAACTCTGAACTTAATATAACCTGCAAAAACTTGATTTTTTTTCTGCACCTCAGGTTTCCATGGAGAGCAGAGTAGTGGCCTTTTCTATAATAGGAGCTTAAGGAAGTGGTTCTTGGTAGAGAAAAGCAGATACTGGGCATAAAGTTGCACACTGAAGAAAGCCTTTCTCTTTTTGTCATGCAGACTGAAGCAGCTCTGATGTATGATGCTGTTTACATGGTAGCAGTGGCCTCCCAGCGTGCCTCCCAAATGACTGTCAGCTCCCTGCAGTGCCACAGACACAAGCCGTGGCGCTTTGGACCCAGATTCATGAATCTGATAAAAGAGGCAAGTGTAGACCATATGCTTATGGTCATCATAACCCTTCCTTTTTTCCTTTGCTACACTGGCTCATGTTGTTGCTCCCTGCTCTTTGTCATATGCTATGCCTTGGTGTCTAGCACTCAGATGCCCAATGCTTGCTCAGCTTCCTAGCAGAGAAATGTTGATTTGCAGACACAAGGCTGCGTCCTGTGTTTTGGCAGACACTTTATCTGATCTATGAAAAAAAAGAAACTGCTAAACTGTAGGTGTGATAAAATATCAGATGAACACACCATAAGGCTGTCCATATTTTTTCCTCAGTTAATGTTGTGGTTATGTTATTATATGTGCATATAATCTCTAAAAATATGTGATAACTGAAAACAGCCATTCTAGAAATTGGCAGGAAAGCATTTGTAGCTCTATCTTTGTTTTTCCACTGAATTCCAATTGTTTCACAGATTCTTTGAGCATTAATCAATATCCAGAAAATATTTCAGCCAGTATTTATAAAGAAGTAAATTGCTTCATGAAGTCATCCACCATCTCCTAAGAATACATCACTGAACTAGCCTGATCCATAGATTTTCTACGAAATAACACATTTTATCTGAAGTGCCTTCACTCTTCCAAAAGTTCAGGTTTTATTAAGAATTTCAAAACTTTGCCTTTAGGGAATCATATGAAAATTGGAAATTATGTGGAGTTTCCAATGTATTTTTCATCTTTTCCCCCAGTTCTAGTCCATGATAATGTGATTCCTATCAAAGCCACATTCATTAGCACTTCTGTAGGTGGAAAAGGACCCTGTAGGCTGAAGTATAAGGTAAGTGGTTGCAGCACATTGTGACATACACCTGAATTCTGAAATATAGTAGGAGCAAACTGAAAGACAGGACATGTGGTGATTACAGAACGTGTGGAAGAGCTGTCATCACCTTCTCCAGTCCTAGGTAATTTTTTTAGAATTGCCATAGGCAATATACAACATGGTGATTCACCTACACACAAGGCCTTGAAAGTTACTGGAACACTACTCTCCACACAGAGTGTTTTATGAATTTTAAGGTTTCCTTGTAAGGTTGTCTCTTTGAAATTAAAAAAGAAAAGATAAGAGTTGCCCCAGTACTCATGGTTCTGACTAAAGAATTAAGAAAGCTTTGAGATACCTTCCTTACTGCTACACAATCATAGGAGCACTCAGAGATCAGCAAAAGGGCTCTGGAAATTGTTTCACACTGACATCAACTATGCAGCTTCCAGCTCACCCTCTGGGGAGGAAGTGGGCAGACTGTAGCAGAAACAGCAGAAGACAGAAGCAAAATGTCTCAGAAGTGTATGTAACAAAAGATGAACTTCTCCCTCCCTTCTGGTTTGATCTGAGTGGGAACCTTTGTTCTTGTGCTTTTCAATCTCAAACTAAACGAGGTAGCATTGCTGCTCATAACAATTTCTGGTGCATTTAAAAAAATGTTATAATGAAATTGAAAGTTAGACAAAGGCTTTTTTTTTCTGTGATTGTATCTGCATTGTTCTGTGGTGATGACCTACTTATTTGTGGTTTTGATAAGTATCCAACATAAGGATCCTGAACTGTAAGCCAGAAGAAGTACTTGGACCTTGAGTCCCAGACATACCTCAGCAGACACAATTCAAAGCTCAAACAGTTGTACAGTTCACATTTATCATGTAGAGCTAGCTTCTCTTGCATGGAGTGAGATATGTGAGCTAACTACTGATCATTTTGCAGATAGTGTCTTTCATGGTCAGTAAAAGATTTATTTAAATACTCCTAGAGCCTTATCTTCCTGTTTCTGTTGTAGCCCCCCCAAAAAACCCCAATGGTAGGTAAAAGCAGGGGATAACATTTAGTAAGACAGTACTGTATTTCCCAAAAAGGCTATAATAGGTATTGGAAACTAAACAGCAAATACCTTTGGACCTCCCTGTTTGGACCAAATCACTATTAGGATCTGGTTTGCTCAGTGAGGACAGATGAACTTTCTAAATTAGTAATCAAGTGAATATGCATAGACAAGAATAAACAGGCAGAATGGTAGTTTGGGCCCACATAAATACAATTCAATTTTACTATTTTGTGCTATGCCACTGATGGCCTGTGAAGGCATTTTACAGACTGGTCTGAAGACAGATACTCTGCAGCCTTTCAGATAAAGAAGTTTGCTGCAATGAGTTCTGCAGGTGCCAGAGGTTAGCAAGTGCTTTAATGGCTCCATGGTGGGGTTTTGCACTTCATTTTAATGATGATAAGAACTGCAGTCATCTCATTTGCTTTGAGGGCTAATTCTATAAAACGCCAGGCTGGTGGTAACAGAAAAGTCCTCAGAATCTGCCTGGATGTGAGCAGAGGTTAAGGTGGAAAGCCTCTTACTTGCATAGCTGTTCATAGGCTGCTGCTCTATTGCATATATCAAAGTAATTTTATTCAGCCTGTGAATGTCCTGTTGGGAAGTCAAGTTTCAAGACATATCTGATCCTTAGGTACACATGAGTTAGCTTCTTCCTGAAAGCAACTGGAAAGTGTACATCCTAAGGCAAAACACTTCCTTTTGATTCATGCTGAGCTGAATGCATATGCATTGGAGTCAGTTTCTGAGACAGCTACTTTAATGAGAGAATAGTCTTCTCTTGACCTTAGAACTTCAGGTAATAACAGTAGCAGATCCACTTTTTCTTAGCAACCAAGACTTGTGATGCCAGCAAAATTATAAGAGAAAAAGACTAGCAAAAATGTCTGAGGCTACATAATAATCAGTTAGAGTTACAAAAAGGAGTAATCTTCTATGCTCTAAAGATTTAATGAGCTAATGCTGATTGTAGGAGGCATTTGGAAATTTGCAGAGAAATGCAAGCCTGAACAAAGGCTCCAGCCCTGAAGATAGCTTGGAGGTCAGAGAGGTTATCGCTAGTTTCTGAGGAGGGTATTACATAAAGTGCACTGTCTGAGATCAAGACTATTCTACAACAGTTCATTAAGATCTTTTTAATGAAAATTAAATCCTTGTCAGAAGCTTTTGTCTTGCAATGACCTAATGTTATTCATATCTAAATGATATTTTAATCTTTAAGCCCCTGTGGAAACATTTGCAGGGAGCACATCTTACCCATGCCCAGAAAGAAAAAGCAGGTTGTTCCTCCTCTTCAAAGAGGGAATAGAGACAGAAAGGATGATTCCAATTTCCTAAAAGGAAAATGTGTGTAAATTTGAAACAGATGTTTATAACTGAATGATCAAATTCCCTGGTCCTGTCCCCTTTAAAGCATAAGTCCCAAAATATTGATTGTCTGGTATTAAACTATCACCTAAACCAATGTGAGCTCTCCTCACTCAAATCCAGTAACAATTAAAAGAATGACTGCAAAGAGAAGTATTTCAAAAGATATACCAACTTTATAATCAGTGACTTTATTAATCCCTCAAACAGAATCATATACACAAATCTCAAAGACACTGGAACAGGTTGCCCAGGGAGGTTGTGGCTGCTCCCTCCCTGGAGGTGTTCAAGGCCAGGTTGGATGAGGCCTTGAGTAACCTGTGCTAGTGGGAGGTGTCCCTGCCTATGGCAGGGGGTTGGAACTAGATGATCCTTGATGTGTCCTTCCAACCTTACCATTCTATGATTCTATGATTCAAAGAAATGTGAAACATTTAGATCTACATTGCAGTTTATGTTGTACTTTTGACAAGATACATATCAAACACATCTAGTTAGCAGAGATCAGGAGTGAGAGCAATTCATCCAAATTTTTCAGCAAATAATTGAATACAGACTTCCTTTCATGGTGTGATGTTAAAAGCTCTCAAGAATCCTCTGAGCTGAACCAATTTTTTTGTGTAGGCTAATGCAATGGCTACTACAAGCAATGGCATGAGGGGTCATGGTCATTCAGGCACTACCATGTTTGCAAAACTGTCAAACCTCTGTCTCAAAATAATTCTTCTGAGTGAAGATATCCAAACTAGACTGGAAAGCCAACCTCATTCAAATGCCTACGAGCTCAAGAAACACTTTCCTTTGAATTTACAAAAGGTTCTCCAGCCCTTTGCTGTCTGATTCTCTTTTCTACAATTAATAAGTGGTACACCTTGTAGAATCATAGAATCATAGAATGGTAAGGTTGGAAGGGACCTCAAAGATCATCTAGGTCCAACCCCCTGCCATAGGCTGGGACTCTTCCCATTAGTACAGGTCACTCAAGGCCTCATCCAATCTGGGATGTCTCCAGCCTGCAACAAAGACAGACATTAATAAAATTGAGTCCCATAAGCAGTCTTCTTAAGTACTGACATCATTTTTCATTGGTAAAGATATAAAATGATACAATAATTTAGCTTATTTGTGTACAGGAAGTGTACTGTAATTGTTGAATACATTCTACAGTATTTAAAACATCTAACACTGTGTGACAACAGTCTGCTTCAAGAGTAACATCAATTAAATAAAAAAGATATATCCAGTCCTTCTCTGTACAAGAGGACAGCAACTGACCCAGCATCAACAAATGAAATCATGCAACAATTCCCTCTTTACTGGCCTAGGTTGTTATTTTGCCTGCTTCTTGAAACCATGGTGATAGTTCAGAGTACAGTACTCTGTCCTGGTTACTTTGGCTATAGATGAGTTTATTTCATGTCTCTTCTTTACAAGAAGAAAAAACACCAAACAAACCTTTATCCTATACATGTAAGAACAAAATTCCTTGATTTTTTTCTTCTAAACTCAAGGCATTTAAGCAAATGGTAGCCTTGCTCTGTAGAGCAGGAGGCTTCCATAGAATCATAGAATGGTAAGGTTGGAAGGGACCTCAAGGATCATCTAGTTCCAACCCCCCACCATAGGCAGGGACACCTCCCACTAGTACAGGTCACTCAAGACCTCATCCAACCTGGCCTAGAGAATATTTTGGTATTTGCTACATGAAACCTTTTTCCAGAATATATTTTATATGTCATAGCCTACTTAACATGCTCCTCATTTACTCCACACTGATATTTTGATTTAAGTATAGTACATTGCCTAAACTGGATGATACTTGATTATACTGGAAAAGCTCCTATGAGCTCTAGTCATGTCACTATTGAGCCATTCACTGTGTACAGTCTTTGCTCCAAAGAGTTTACAAAATCACTGTTAAATGCAGATTATTTGGGTTTTGGAGCAGTGTAGTCTTTTTGAAACAATCTGTTCCTCAACCACACAACCTCCTACTCACTCATTCACAGATTTGCTAGCACTTGGGTCCCATTATCTCCAGTAGAAATGACATAGTGTTTTGCACCACATGAAGTCCCCACAGGCTCCTTGCCATCCCTGTTTTTCAGTGTGCTGATGTGACTTTAATAGGACAACAGCTCAGTTGGGAAGGACATTTCCCACTCGAAATGATGGGGTGGGATGCAGGGCATGCCAGAGTTTTGGCTTTGGTATGGCTCCTCATTATGCCATAGACTCTGTGCAGCCATGAATAAATCACCTCAGGACAGTTCCAAAACCTATGCTGTGGTTACCTGATAAGGCAAAGCTTATCATTGCGTGATAGGCACCTCCAACATGCTGATATGATCAGGCTTTTCAACATCTATGCTTGTAGCTACCTCATCACCCAAAGTCAAAAGCAACAGAAGCTAAAATCTAGGTAAAGGTGCCTGCAGCTGGAAATACTGTGGTTCTCCTCTGTAAAAGATAGGTTATGGCTTTTGTCTGGTTAATGTACTTAGTCTGTTAGCTGTGTACAAGAGAATTTCTTTACTTACTGTCTCGTGTCTATGAGCATTATCTATTACAATGGAATCCCAGTCCCCTTAAAACAGTAAAGTTAGAGTTTCCAAGTTCATAGTTAACAGCAATACCCTTCAGACACTTCAGGGACTGTTGTGCTACTCAGTGGTGAGATAGACTCTGCTCTTACTAGGAAGGGTAATTGACCTTCCCTTTTGATTCTTCACTTCTGTGCTCATCTCTCTGGCATCCATAGGAAGCAATTTGGTAGGTGTGCACTTTAAAGGAACTCAAAGGCTTTTCAAACACCTGCTCTGAAGTGAATCCACGGAGCCATCATCCTTAAGTATTCAGGGCTCATTTGTCAAAATTGTCACACCAAAAACCTTTCATATGACTACCTCTGAATATCATTAATCTCAACCACTCTACTCTAGAAATGAGTAGCCTTGAGCTGCTCACAGAATGATCTGTGACTTACCTAAGAAATTCCCCTTCTCTCTTTAGCCACCATTTCTCTCTCTCATTTCCAGGCAATCGTGTACTTGCTCTTATAGCAGTCGACTAACCTCTTAATGAACCTTCCCCACATTACTCTTTTCTGTTCCAGTGCTGCTTAGTAAAAGCCCAGCACTGTTCCAGTCCTGGACCTCTTCTGAGTAAAGCATCATGATTATCAGTGGGGTAGATAACATCTTGTAATGGTGAATGCAGAAAGCTGAATTTCTTTTTGTTACATCTGTTATGCAAGATTTGGATCTGGATAATGGAAAAGTCATACTCTAAATCATTTTATTCCATAATCCTTGAGGATCTCTTTTAATAAGAGGATTAATTGTAAGAGCTGGTAAGTTCATGTGCAGTTCAGAGCCTAGTTCCTCTGTAACTAGAGGCAGTATCATTATCACTTAAATTTATCAACTGTCTCTGCAATTCTAATAAAGTAGAAGCTTTTTCTTCCAAAGGGAAAGAAAACCAAAGGAAAGTTACAGTAAACTTTTCCTTGACCATTATCATTTCTCATTAGTATATAGTGGTATTGTTATTCACGGTGTTGGAAGATTTTGTTGCAGAAAAGTCATCTGTAGTATTCTGAGCATATGGCCAGAGTAGGTTTAGGCAAGTCTGTAGTTTGTAAAATTTTCAGATACCTAATTTTGTCAAAAAGCTAAAGTTTGCTGTTATTCAATCTAGATTGTTAATGTTTAACTGAAGTACAGTGCCAAGTGGCATCCCTCAGAGGTCAGTGCTGGCACCAGTGCTGTTTAACATCTTTGTCAGTGCCATGGACAGAGGAATCAGTGCAGCCTCAGCAAGTGTGCAGATGGCACCAAGCTGTGTGGCACAGTCGACTTGCTAGAGGGCAGGGATCCATCCAGAGGGACCTGGACAGGCTGCAGAGCTGTGCCCAGGCCAACCTCATGACATTCAACAAGGCCAAGTGTAAGGTCCTGCACCTGGGTAGGCACAATCCCAAGCACANCTGCAACGTTAGGAGTTGTTACAGCTTCTCTTTATATCATTTAAAACACATTAGTGCTAACTATGCTTTCATCTCACATTAACTCATAGACATACATTCAGAATGAGGACTGTCGCTTTGTGAAGAGTGGGAATAACAGAAAGTTAAAATTTGAGTTTCAAACTCTAAAGAGGTTGATTAATTACAAGTGGAGGTCTGAAAAACAGAGTCACTAAACCTGTTTTATTTCCCAGGATTTGGAATAATTAGAATATCAATGGAAGAGTGGAGATGTCAACACGTTATGAAACATTATTGAACATAGTAGCTAAAAGAGTTAAAACACATATTTGCATTTTTTTATTGCCAGTGCCTTGAAAAATTTAAAGTTTTCTAATCTGAAACACAGCTATCTATTACATGTCACTAGACTCAAAGGGAAAATATACCATAGGCAGTAGGCAATTAAATATTTGGATAAACTTAAACTGCACAAGAGAAAAAAAACAAACAAAAAAACCCGCAAACAAACCACAACACACCAAAAGGAAACATAATTTTAAAAAGCAATCAAATTGTCTGAGAAAGATTGACATTTTGTGTGCAGTAGCACCATACAATATCTACAAAAGTAGCTGTATCCCATTGAGACCACACCAAAAAGCTGAATGTTGACTCAATCAATACATTATACATGGTATGCATTATGATTTCTTGATCTGCATACATCTTGCTAACACAAATCTGGAAATAAAAGTGAATTCTGGGAGAGCCAAAGGAAAAGCAAAAAGCACTTATTGGTTTACTTTAGTAAGTCTGGTAGCAGCTGAACTAATTGATCCTGTGACTGAGCTGTTGAATTGCTTTGGCTGAAACTAGGGTTGTTATAGTAATTGATTCAAGGTGATGAAGTGGAAATTGATATAAGGACCATATGATGGTGGTGTGAATTGATACCAAGCCTCTGGAGTGTTTGCTCTTAGAAGGTGAGTCAGCTTCATTTTCCAGTTACAATTTTCCATCAATATATTTATGTAGAAACCAATATTGTAACTGAAATATTTAAATCCAGATTTCAGTTTGTGGTTTACTCGCTTTTTAAAGTAGTAATAATAGAAAGTTTCACAGTTTTAAGCAGATTGGGTTTGGGTACTTTGCCCTGTCAGGTGCATGACAGCCTTCAGAGATGGCTGAAGACTTACCTGTAATGTAATCTGTCTACTACCTTTTTGATGTTCAGTAAAAAAGGCACTAAGTAGCTGCTTGTATTTCCTTCTCAGCCACATGGCAAAACCAACATATGAGGATTGGACGAGGCCTTGAGTAACCTGTGCCAGTGGGAGGTGTCCCTGCCTATGGCAGGGGGTTGGAACTAGATGATCCTTGAGGTCCCTTCCAACCTTACCATTCCATGATTCTATTTTATTTCATAAAGAGAAGAAAGTCATCAAGTGTTTACAACTTAGAAACAGGAATTATAATTATCAGATAAACACAGTATTGAAGAATGTGAGCTGTTATTTTGAACCTCAGATGAACACTGCCTTGCCCTACAGATGCAAACCAAAATCCCTGAAGAACAGCAGTTCCTCATGGTTCTGTTGTCAGAGGCAGCCTGCATAAATGAGTTCCAAAACAAGCAAAGGATATTACAAACAGAAGTCACTGAAAATCACATTTTTTAATTAAGCTGCAAGCTCTACTTAAGATTGTACAAACAAAATAAAAATTACATCCCCTTCCTAAGAGTGCCCTCAGTTCCTTTAATATTAAAGCAAGGGCAGAGTGCAACAAAAAGCAATTTCTCTTGATGAATTACATGATTAGGTTCCGATTCAACTTTTTATTATATCCTGTAATATTTAACACGAGTGTCACTAGAAGCTTTAAAACTGCCATAAATCTTGGGTATGAAAGCATGAAATCTCATTGCTGAGTTTAACAGCCATGTGCCTTCTGACTGCTCAGAAAGTTCTGTTTCACTTCTGCTTGTTAATTGCATTTGAGAACTGTGCAACTGCTGCCTATTCTACTTGCCTGATCATGGCACTTCCATCTTGATTTACCTGGCAGACTTCTAAAAGCAGTGGTATGCAGCTGTGGTTTCAGAGCAATGATACATTTCACTGTCTGCACGCATCAGGCAGTAGTGCATTAGGACTCAAATCATATTAAAAGCTTGAAAGGTTCACCACAGACTTCAGAAGGCCTGGGATTGACCATGGATTCACCATGGATTCCTAGCTTATGAGTCCCTTCATGTCATAAGGAAACCTTTTGTCTCTAATCAGGAAAGAAACATCACCTGGCTAGATGTGCTGCATACAGAGGCACCCTAACTATCTTGAAGGCAGAAATAAAATTATGCTTACTGAACTCAAATGTTTTATTTTTATATAGAATACATAAATAAAAGCCAGAAATTAAATGTAGAATTCAACTAGCTTTTGAAGCAAGTGCCTCACAGTCAGCTTGTGAAAAACTCTTTCAGCAATTTACATTCAGTTCTTCTGAGAAACTCTTCCTGATTCCTGTTTGTAATTGAATCATAGAATCATAGAATGGTAAGGTTGGAAGGGACCTCAAAGATCATCTAGTTCCAACCCCCTGCCATAGGCAGGGACACCTCCCACTAGCACAGGTCACTCAAGGCCTCCTCCAACCTGGCCTTGAACACCTCTAGAGAGGGAGCAGCCACAACCTCCCTGGGCAACCTGTGCCAGTGTCTCACCACCCTCACTGCAAACAACTTCCTCCTAACATCCAGTTTCAATCTCCCCTCTGCCAGTTCAAACCCATTGCCCCTT
>WBNM01001939.1:31480-55083 GCA_013399055.1 Ramphastos sulfuratus
GAGGAGGCCTTGAGTGAGCTGTGCTAGTGGGAGGTGTCCCTACCTATGGCAGGGTGTTGGAACTAGATGATCCTTGAGGTCCCTTCCAACCTTACCATGCTATGATTCTATTATGATAGAACAATAAGGTGCTGTCAGGAACAAACCCGCTCATACACAAGTTGTATAGTGTACTTCAAATGTGTGTGTGACTTGCATGTGCATTGTAGTTTTTTTTGTCAGATCTCTGTGACAGAGTGGATTTTTCCTGAAGGCTGTTTTCAGAGCTGTCATCATCATGCTGTCAACACCTGGGAACACAGGCAGTGGCAGTGCTCTTATTAAGAGCAATACATCCCATTTGCTTACTTCCAAACTTGTATCTACTTCCTTAGGGGCACAAACTCAGTAGGGAATAGTGAAACCACTCAGCAAATTCCAGGACATTTGTAGTCCAACACCGCTGGGCAGCATTTAACCACAGCCAATCCAAGAAATAACCCAAGAAAGAGAAAAAGCCTTCTTTCATTTACATCTTCCTAGTAAAATCTGGATTTCTAGGCCCTGAGTAGCAGAGGCAGTATCTGTTATATGAGAGTAGGAAATGCACAGCTGAAATGTTTGGGATGCTTTGGAAGGGTTAGCTACTTTTTGTCATTAAGGACATTCTGGAGACTCCTATTCATCATCAATTGCCATTTTTTATTCATTCATCTTGGAGAACTTAAAAGGTCCTGAGTTGGGGTAAAGAGGATGATGCCAGTGAAGCTTTTACAGAATCACAGAACCTTAGAGTTTGGAAAGGACCTCCAGAAATCATTGAGTCCAAGCATCCTGCCAAAGCAGGATCATCTAGGGTAGTCTGCACAGGAGTGCATCCAGGTGGGCCTTGAAAGTCTGCAGAGAAGGAAACTCCACAACCTCTCTGGGCAGCCAGTGCTCCATCACCCTCACTGTAAAGAAGTTTCTCCTCATGTTGAGGTGAAATCTATTGCAAAGTTTGCACTCATTGCTCCTTGTCTTATTGCTGCAGACTGGATTAGATTTAGGCTGTCATACTCTAAGGTTCAGACCCAAAGCTTGGACAAAGCAGACTCCTTTTTTAATTTCTTAGTGAATTCTTATGCAGTGCACAAATTTGGACATGTGCAATACATATTTTATTCTCTCTTTTTTTGGGAGGGGTTTTGGTTTGGTTTTTTTTTTTCAGTGTATCTCTTATGCTAGACATATGCAAATCAATATACATAAACTGTCACTAACTTGTGCCTGATTTCAAAATACAAAACACACTGAAGAGAAAATAAAGAACATTAAATAGCTGAAAGAATTGGTTGGGGTTTTTTTTATTGAAGTAACAAAGCTACAAATGATTTAAAAATCAGGCACTAATTTGAGCCTGATTGCAAAATACCAAACACACTGAAGAGAAAATAAAGAACATGAAATAGTTGAAAGATTTGGGATTTTTTTTTTTATTGAAGTAACAAAGCTACAAATGATTTAAAAATCAGGCACTAATTTGAGCCTGATTGCAAAATACCAAACACACTGAAGAGAAAATAAAGAACATGAAATAGTTGAAAGATTTGGGATTTTTTTTTTTATTGAAGTAACAAAGCTACAAATGATTTAAAAATCAGGCACTAATTTGAGCCTGATTGCAAAATACCAAACACACTGAAGAGAAAATAAAGAACATGAAATAGTTGAAAGATTTGGGATTTTTTTTTTTATTGAAGTAACAAAGCTACAAATGATTTAAAAATCAGGCACTAATTTGAGCCTGATTGCAAAATACCAAACACACTGAAGAGAAAATAAAGAACATGAAATAGTTGAAAGATTTGGGATTTTTTTTTTTATTGAAGTAACAAAGCTACAAATGATTTAAAAATCAGGCACTAATTTGAGCCTGATTGCAAAATACCAAACACACTGAAGAGAAAATAAAGAACATGAAATAGTTGAAAGATTTGGGATTTTTTTTTTTATTGAAGTAACAAAGCTACAAATGATTTAAAAATCAGGCACTAATTTGAGCCTGATTGCAAAATACCAAACACACTGAAGAGAAAATAAAGAACATGAAATAGTTGAAAGATTTGGGATTTTTTAATTGAAATAACAAAGCCACGTGTGATTTAAAAACTGTTTGGAGGTGTGTTAGTGCCATGATTAGTTTAAAATGCAATTATTTGTTGTGGCTTCAGAGTGGTTGCTCCTGATGATTATAGGGAAGGCTATTTTTGTGTTCACACAGGCACGGTGGGATGGCCTGACAGGACGCATAACCTTCAACAAAACAGATGGCTTACGGAAGGATTTTGATTTGGACATTATTAGCCTCAAGGAGGAAGGAACAGAAAAGGTAATCAGATCTTCTGTAACACAATGACAAAAAGCTGATTTGACAGGAGTGTAGGAAAGTCCATTCTCTTCAGCTTGAATCTCCTGTACTTGGGGCAAAAAAAAAAAACCAATGTTCTCAAGATGAAGTCAAGTTCATACAGAGCTACTAAAGTCATTTTATTATTTCCTTACATTTTGAGGTGTGGAATAGGAATTTGGAGCTGATAATAATAATCTGAATTAAAAGAATTATTTTAGTTGCACATTATCTTCAGATCTTGCACCTGTAATTTGGTGTGGGAATTTCTTATGCATAGATAAAGCCTAGACTTTTATGTACTGCTTTTAATAAATGTGACACAAGGGAGAGAGGAAACAAAGTGCTTGAGCAGTAACTTCAACATAGTTGAGAAGTTAAAAAATCCTTGAAGTTTTTGAGATTAGATTGGTTCTTTCTCCCTTCCCACAACACTCAGTCAGCAAACATGGTCTCTTGATGGGCAATCAAAATCACAGGGCACCTACAACCTGGGAGGTGGCTACTATAGGTATCCAAAAATCCTTACCACAGGTAACACCACCAGCTCATGTCAGCTGGAGACATTATTGTTCCTTGCTCTTCATATGCTGGCCTGATGCTGAATGATAATTGCTGGTGGGTTAATAGAGACTTCAAATATAATTGCTCCCTCACAGCTCTCCAGATTGGTTCTCTTTTAATTTTTAATGAAGCACTCTGTTTATTTTTCTCTGTACCAAGGCTGCTGGAGAGGTTTCTAATCATTTATATAAAGTATGGAAGAAGGTTTGTACACAGACAGGTGATGCAAAAAACCTCTGGGCTGGGTCTTCAGACTCATCCTTTGGGTTTTGATAGTGACTCTCATATTGCAGTTTAGAGACAATAGTTTAGCCAAGAATATGATTTTTTTCTGGCAAAGTAAGTTCCTTCCCAACTTGAGACGCTGTAATTACAAATAGTAAAAAGATCTTGGCAGGATTCAGCTTTTTCACCAAAATATCTTTTTTTAAATCAGTCTTTTATTTCATGGGAGTTGTAATTTTCCCTTTTTTGCCTCCTGGCTGAAGCAGAAGCAGTCCTGTCCTCAGCTGTTATCCCTCTTGATTCACCTAAGATTCACCTTGGTAATTTTACATTCCAAATGTACGTTAGCATCAGCAGCAAGGACTGTTTTAATGTGTGGGTTTGGGTGTGGGGTTTTTTTGCCTCCCACAAAATGTGTACTGTGCAGGCAATGTTTGAGTGTTGTTGACTCAAAATTTTGATGAGTCTGTTATTAGCTCCTTACAGAAAATAGTATAGGTGATTAAGTGGGAGTAGTCATTCAGTAACATACAGAAATTGGAACTAAGCTTGTTTATGAAAGATCTAAGCTACCCCAGGTGCCTCTGCCTGATGGGAAATGCACCAAAGTGGGAGTCAAAGACAAGCTGCATGTGCTGTGCCCAACTGGAGGTACAAGTCATGGTTACTGTTTTATGACAACTGTGTTCACCAGGTTTAAAGTGTTCTGGAGTCAAAAGATGAAAATGTTTCTTAACGCTTTTTGTGTTTGCATTTTTTGTATATTTCACACAGATCTTCTTTCCCACCCTCCCACATACACAGTTTTAAAAGTATTTTGATTTTGTGTTGGATTTTAATTCTACAGAGTAGACCAGTGTAAAGCATCCCATGGCACTCTTTTCACTTTCTCATAAAGCATATATTTAACAACCTTGTTTTAATCTTTAGTGAATCAGGCTAAGGCACAAAAGCCCCCACTTCCCTCATTACTGGAGAGTAGCTCATCCTACCTGACATGTAGGACACTATTCAACCAATCTCACTTTTGACTCTAGGCATTTTGTGTTACGCTGAATTGATTTAAACCAAATTACAGCGGGTTCAGAGCACAGGCTTGCTGAGAAGGGCATATGACACCTTTCAGACTTGTCACTAAACTGCAATAAATCCCCAAGATTCACCATAGTGCTGTACTACCTTGACCTCATTCTTCCAGTGCTCTTCTGACCTCCTCCATCGCTCTAATCAAGGTTGACCTGCAGTGTCATTCTTTTATCCAGATGTAGAGTGGTCTCCTGGTGTATTTCGTATGCACTGTGACTGTGTCGCTCCCTGTTCTTCGTGGTTGTTCTCCTCTTCCCTGCTGCCAGCCAATAAAAGCATATCAAGTCAGTAGCAACAAGCAGAATGGCTTTCAGTTAACTCAGCCACCCTGGTGCAAATTCAAGGATGCTGATTATTTACTATGTTCCTCTCACAGGCTATTATAATATCCAACGTTTTATTTCCTGTGCACTTTCAAATCAGTTTTCCAACCTGATCTGGTTTTAGACACAAAGGGAATGGCTGAAAAGGCTTACAAAAATTATTTTTTAAAATGGCATGACTGTACCCATTAAACATATTTAAAAAAAAAAAAAAAAAAGAGGCTGTGAAAAGCACAAGCAGTGACACCCAGGGCCACAAACACAGAGTTTGCTCGAATTGATGCAGTTATTACTTCAAATCTACATGCAGCAGGCACAAACTGATCTGCTGGGTTTGTACATAGGCAACATCGTCTCTGCCTTAGTTAACAACCAAAGAAAATCCTGCAACAACCAAAGAAAACCCTGCACCAACCAAAGAAAGTCCAGCCTGGGTCTGAAGTGACTGGGTATCTGATGACAGAAATCTTCAGTGCACAGGACATGCCAGTGTGGTTTGCTTAGACTTACTTGGCAGCTTTGCTGGCAATCCCAGCAGGGAGGATCTGTAAGCAGATCTCTCCTGGGTAGAGCTGAAGCACACTGGCGGAGCAGTGCAGTCATGTGAAAGGCTCTGTGGATGGCTGATGTCAGTCCTCCAAGCCATCCCTTTGGTGCTCACAACAAATGTCCAGTACAAGTCAAAATGTCTGAGCCAGCTCCTTCCTGGGAGTTTTCTCACATCAGCCCTCAGCCTTAGCTATCTATGTGAATGCAAAGGCAAAAACACCTGAAGATGATTTCAGGCTGCATTTATGCAAAGTATTTATCTGAACAAATCAGCCTGGTTGCAGTTTCTGCCCTCACAAGGTGTGGGTCCAAATCCATTGATAACACAAAGATCTTTCCCTTGAAGCTTTGGATTAGGTATTAAATATGGGCATTCTTCACTACCTCTGGGGCTAGAATGGAATTTGCTTTTGGACACTTATATTTACTGAACAAATACTGATCAGTGTGTTAAATGTTACAACATTGCTAGATCTGTCATCTGTAGTCTAGAAATGACAGAATAATCTTTGCTAAACCTTCTGAAGGCATAGCAAAAGGCCATTGCACCCATCTATCTGCTTCAATATATTTATTCAAGCTTTTAATCTGTTCTTTTGGAAGAGAGAAGTCTTGCCATTTTGCCACGTGTTTCAACTTTGCCATTTACAAAATTTAAAAATAATGATAAAAGTAGACATTTGGACATTTTTTAACAGGAAACAAAGTCAACATATTCTAACAGGAAAGCAAGTCAACCTATTGGACTTTTGTAGCAAATTGGCTATTACATCACCCTGTTGACATGCCTTTGACTCTTACAGCGTATTCATTTCCACCTGCGCTGGAAAGGGTGATATGTTCCCTGTGTTTTCTAAATCAGCCATTTGATGTTGCTGCCTTACTCAGACCTACAGTCATTTCCCCTTCTCCAGTGTTTTGTTCTGCTAGTGTCTCTTTCTGTGGTGACCAGAAGCAGAGACTCTCCCTAGGCAATGAATGTTTCGGGAAACGTTTCATCTCGCTGCGGCCAGGCAGCAGCTCACCTGCTCTCTTCTGTATAGATTGGGGTTTGGAACTCATACAGTGGCCTTAACATGACAGACAGCAACAAGGACCGATCCACCAACATCACAGATTCCTTGGCTAATCGGACACTCATCGTCACTACCATTTTGGTAAGTCTCGCTGTGCAGAGCTGACACCATTGGCGGCTCTCCAGGATGCAGGCACTGCTGCTGGTGAGTCAGAAGGGTTCTTTGTGGCCACCTTTGCCACCTGTACCCTGCACTTCATGGTTGTTTTCCTCCACACTAAACAATGTTTTGTTAAATTAGCCTGGTTTCAACCAATCGCTTGCTCCCTCTCTGGAGGTGTTCAAGGCCAGGTTGGACGTGGCCTTGAGTGACCTGTACTAGTGGGAGATGTCCCTGCCTATGGCAGGGGGTTGGAACTAGATGATCCTTGAGGTCCCTTCCAACCTTACTATTCTATGATTCTATGAATTCAAACTCAGAATTTACATACACATTAACCTATAAACAAGACTGATTAAAAAATACGCCACTGTCAATGAAAGACCCTTGGGAACCTCCACCTCACTTCAGTATTTCAGTGATGAACTCTGCATACTTTTTTTTTCCCAGAAGAATTAATACACACAAATACTCTGCCTTGTAGTCAGTGTTTATACATCTTTACTTTTTCCTGAAAATAAGATGAAGAGGACTGAAAGAAAATAGCAAACAGTGGATAGGCAGATTGAGGTATGTCCTTACTAGAATAAATGCAAAGTATGCAACTTAATATTCACAAGTTGTTCTATCTCATGCTTTCTGCCTGGCCAGTAATGCCACCTTTTTCAATTATTCTGCCTAATTCCTCACTAGGAGGGAAAGAGCTCAAAGGCTCTCTCTATGCTCCTTAGAGGTCTTTTGCCACCTTAAACTGCAGAAACCTGATGGCCAAGATCTTCTACCCAAAATCCTTCACAAAGAAAAGCAGCCAAGGTTGCAACCTGCTTGTGCTGTTCTCCATTCTCTCATGTTATACCTACTGTCTTATACATGTGAAGACTTTTTTTTTTTCCCAATAAAGGTTTGTTTCTCAGAGATTATAAAATGTTAGGTTCCCCTTGTGATTCTTTTTATGTTATTTAGGCTTTGCTCTCCTTCAGTATCCCTTCCTGTCCCGTAGGGTGGAACAATGTACAGTGCAGATCTCGGGTCTGATTTTGCAGTTGCTAAGCACTGCTTCAATTAAAGCTCCTGGGAGCTATGAATGGTCTGTTCCATGGAAAATTAGAGCCCTTATGCTTATCACTAATTGATTCAGTCAGTTTGTTAACACGCCTAAAACAGATTTTAATGGACATGGTAAATTACTGAATTCCATCTAATTGCAATCCATTTGTGAAAAATTAACATAATTTAGAGAACTGATATAATCTGAAACAAACTTCATTTCTATTGCTATATGTCTGCTGCTTTTTTTTTCTATAGGAAGATCCTTATGTTATGTACAAGAAGTCTGACAAGCCATTGTATGGAAATGACAGATTCGAGGGTTATTGCCTGGACTTGCTAAAGGAGCTGTCAAATATTTTAGGCTTCATCTATGAGGTCAAACTAGTTTCTGATGGTAAATACGGAGCCCAGAATGACAAGGGAGAGTGGAATGGGATGGTCAAAGAACTCATAGATCATGTAAGGTTGAATCCTTCTCTCTTTACTCTCTTTTCACCTGTAGTATTTTATATGAAGCCAACCCAAATGAAATATGTGCTTTAGTTTTGTTTTTTTTAGAGCCACTGGTCTGTCTTTGTTGCAGCTTTTCAGGGTAGAAAGTCACATCCAAACGAACAGTTGACATGTGTAGGGGGGAACCTCTATCCGCAGTGCGGGGAGGAGAGGGCACTTCTAGCTAGCATTGATCCTACCCACCTCTTAGCTACAAACTCCAACAGTAGAAGCTGAGCTTCCAGCTCACCTCTGCCCCTTGTCAGACTGGTCTGTGGACATAGTCACTGCCCAGATTCTCTAGAAGTCCTTGCCCACAGTCTGCTGTGTTGCACACAACGGAACCCCATGTCCCTGGTCATACCTCTCGTATTTACATGAAAGACTCAAATGTCTCTCTACCTGCAAAAAGAAAAAAATACAGAGCATCATGTACCCAGTAATATCCTAGCAGTCTTAAATTTTGTCACACGCTTCAGATTTATAGTTTAATTTTGTTTAGGTTTTAATACTTGAGGGGAAAAAAAATGGATGGAATGGTATTGCACTTGCTGAACATGAAAAAGAATCTGTACTTTCCCGTTTGTGTTTTCAGAAAGCTGATCTGGCTGTTGCTCCTCTCACTATTACCTATGTAAGAGAGAAAGTAATTGATTTTTCCAAGCCCTTCATGACGCTGGGAATCAGCATCTTATACCGGAAGCCCAACGGGACAAACCCTGGTGTTTTCTCCTTTTTAAACCCTCTTTCTCCTGATATTTGGATGTATGTTCTCCTAGCCTGCCTTGGAGTCAGTTGCGTCCTGTTTGTCATTGCAAGGTAAGCCAAAGATGTAGTTTCAGATGCATCTGCATTAACTGCCTCTCCTCCTATAGGTGTTGCATGGGCTCTGCAAAGCAGATGTAGTGTAACACTATCCTAAAGGGTTTATCCAGTCCTAAAACATAACATTCTAGAAAGTCTGTTAGTGTTGTCACATCAGTATTGCTATCACTTTTATATGTTGCAATGTGATGAGGTTTTGCTTTCCTTGAGGACTGAACGAACAGAAATAGCTGATGAAATGGGCAGCTTTTCTTGGGCAGTACACAACACCAGCAAGTTTGCAGATGACACCAAGCTGGGGGCAGATGTTGGTGGGTTGGAGGGCAGAAGGGCTCTGCAGCAGGACCTCGAGCGCCTGGACAGATGGGCAGAGTCCAAGGGGATGGGGTTCAACAAATCCAAGTGCTGGGGGCTGCACTTTGGCCACAGCAACCCCATGCAGAGCTACAGGCTGGGGTCGGAGTGGCTGGAGAGCAGCCAAACAGAAAGGGATCTGGGGGTGCTGATTGACACCCGCCTAAACATGAGCCAGCAGTGTGCCCAGGTGGCCAAGAAGGCCAATGGCATCCTGGCCTGCATCAGGAATAGTGTGGCCAGCAGGAGCAGGGAGGTCATTCTCCCCCTGTACTCTGCACTGGTTAGGCCACACCTTGAGTACTGTGTCCAGTTCTGGGCCCCTCAATTTAAGAAGGACATTGAGGTGCTTGAGCGTGTCCAGAGAAGGGCAACGAGGCTGGTGAGAGGCCTCGAGCACAAGCCCTATGAGGAGAGGCTGAGGGAGCTGGGATTGTTTAGCCTGGAGAAGAGGAGGCTCAGAGGAGACCTTATTGCTGTCTACAACTACCTGAAGGGTGGTTGTGGCCAGCAGGAGGTTGCTTTCTTCTCTCAGGCAACCAGCACCAGAACAAGAGGACACAGTCTCAAGCTGCGCCAGGGGAAGTTTAGGCTGGAGGTGAGGAGAAAGTTCTTCACTGAGAGAGTCATTCCCCACTGGAATGGGCTGCCCAGGGAGGTGGTGGAGTCACCGTCCCTGGAGGTGTTCAAGGCAGGTTTGGACGTGGCACTTGGTGCCATGGTCTAGTCTTGAGGTCTGTGGTAATGGGTTGGACTTGATGATCTTTGAGATCTCTTCCAACCTTGGTGATACTGTGATACAACACCTCAGCAGACTGCATGTTTTAGAAGCAGTTCATATCACTTGAATGTAAGCACTCTCTTTTCTAGCAGTGCATGCATTTAAGAGGATGTGAGTGTTTTTTCTGAAGGATGTTAATTAGGTGAGCCAATTTGCCCTTGAAAATGCAAAATAATGTAACTGGGAACCTGAGGGGATGGTCTGCAATGTATGCTATGCTCAAGGCTCTCTCCCAACACTGTCCTGAGGTACACTTTCCCTGTCAGTGGCAGGGTCTCAGTGATGTCCCTGTTCAAACCCAGCAGGAGACAAGCACATGCACAATGCTTTTCCAAATGAAGCCAAAGATCAGACAGTTCTCAAAGGCAGGTCTGCCACAGTCGTTCTGGACCAGTGCACCACAGTCACATCCCTAGAGGGCCAGCAGAGCACTCTGTACTCTCATCATTGAACTTTACCTTAAACACTCTAAACAGCTGATATGGTTTCAGAAACCAGACACAAGCTACTTACCATGGCCTCAGAAACCACGGACCATAGTCTGAGTCACTTGCTGTAGAACTCTGAACGACAGGAAGTCAAGTCTCAAAGAAAGTGAAACTAGAATCCTGTCAGAAGAAACTGGTCATTTGAGAAATGCTTTTTCTATACCCCTGAATAAACCTGGACTCTGAACTGGTCTTGGGTTTTTTCCCTTTTTCCCTTTTTCCCTTTCTTTCTAATATTTTTCCTTTTTTTCCCTTTTTTCTTTTTTCCTTTATTCTTTTTTCCCCTTGTTTTTCTTTTTTTTTTCCATTTTTTTTCTTTTCAGATAGTAACCTTAGAATTTAATTTCCAGCTCTGTTTATTTGATCTCATCCTGTTCTTCATCTTCTCCTTTTTACAGTTCAAACATAAATATTTTTATCAGTACTTCACAGAATTGTTTGGTTCTTTTCACTGAGGATCCCTAATGAAGCCTTTTGTCACTTTCATTATACCTTGTTTCCATATACAACTATATGCTCCACATTAATAAATTATATGGAAAATAGCCCAAGAAACCCTTCATACTACAAAATATAAGATTGAAGTGATGTATCATTGAAAGTCCACACATTCACTTAACAGAAAAGTAACAAAAATCCATTCCATGTTAAAAAGTCAGCAGTAATGCTATGTGTTCCAGTGTATACACACTTCTATTTCATTCAAAGGTCTTAATTGTAATTAGAATCATTACTTCTGGTAATATAGCATCTTGTGCCTGAACCAGGTCAAATTAAGCTCTTGCTGCTTTTCCTCCAATTAATATTTCTTTCAACCAAAAGACACTGCCCTACTAAACCTTTACTCCCACAAGCAGTTCTGCTGAGAGAGTGGTTGGCCACAAGCATACATTTCTCTGGGGTCCACTGAGCGACACTTGTTCAAGGTGGACAACCTATGTGAATGCTTTGCTTGTTTGCATGTTTCTATGCCAGTATCACAATACAGCAGTCAGTAGGTTTGATATTTCCTTTACATTGCTGATAACATGAAGGAGGAGAAGGGAAGTAGAGAAGGAGAGATCATGAGTTAGCTTATTATTGTTTGCCCTAGGTAAAAGAAGAGTTTTTTCCATCCCTGGCAGCTGTGGGTCTGTATCTAATTAGTCATGACTTCCCACAAGTTCTTGCAGTGGCTCACTGTACCATAAATAATAACTCCTACTGTACACAAATCATGATCTCATTCATGACTAATATTAAATCTGCTCTGCTGTGGCAGACTTAACTTCCCTGCAGCTGTGTGCCAAGACTGAAAACATCCCACAATCCTCCCCGCCTCAGAACAAGCGGAAGGGAAAACAAAGCCCAAGTTATCCTCTGTGCTTCTATTTATTCAAATAACAACATCAAGTTTGCAAGAACAGATGAGCATCAGGGTCCTCTATCTGCTTGCAGAGCTGCCTACACAGACACAGGCAGGAGCAAACCGAAAGGGAATGCACAGCCCTCACAAATCATCCTCTGTGAAACCTGTTTGTTTTTCTTTCTCAGCTGTTAAATATTGCTCCAAATCACAGCGTAGCCTTTGGCTAAATTCATAGGTTCACCCTGTGTAGCTGTGTTGTGTTTTGTTTCTGAAATCTTTCTAAAAAGCAGTAGTTCCAGGAGCAGTATAACTAATGAAGCTTGATTTCCCTACAGACTTGTGTCTCATGGTAGGTTTTGGTTGCCAGATGAAGTTTGTTTGTTTGCTTTCCCTGCAGCTGAAGGATTTATAGGCAATCTTTCCCATGTGGATTAACTTGTGAGCTCATCCTCCAGCTTCTCTCCTAGTGAGGCAGCTACTACAATGTTCCACAGAACTTGCAGGAGCATAATAATCTCCAAGACCTCTACTTCTATGAAGACAGACTGAGAGAGGTGGGGCTCTGCAGCCGGGAGAAGAGAAGGCTTCCAGGAGACCTTAGAGTAGCCTTTCAGTATCTGAAGGGGCCTCCAGGAAGGCTGGAGAGGGACTATTGACAAGGTCTTGCAATGACAGGACAAGGGGCAGTGGGTTTGAACTGGCAGAGGGGAGATTTAGACTGGCTGTTAGGAGAAAGTTCTTTACAGCGAGGGTGGTGAGGCACTGGAACAGGTTGCCCAGGGAGGTTGTGGCTGCTCCCTCCCGGGAGGAGTTCAGGGCCAGGTTGGAGGAGGCCTTGAGTGACCTGTACTAGTGGGAGGTGTCCCTGCCTATGGCAGGGGGTTGGAACTAGATGATCCTTGAGGTCCCTTCCAACCTTACCATTCTATGATTCTAGCTATTTGTCAAATGTGACTAAAATTCATCAAAACCATACATGTTATTAGAGGTATAGAATCCACACATGCATTCATAACACACACTACAAAACCTACTTGAGCAAAACCATTAACATAATTTGTAATATGTTTTATTCTGCCACAATGGTTGGGGGGAGTTTGTTTGTTTGTTTGCTTGGGGTTTTTTTGGGGGGAGTTTTCTGGTTTTGGTTTTTGGTAACAGATACCTAAAAGCAGAGCCTAATAAAATCAGAATTACATAAGTTGAAGTATACACAATTGTGTTCATGTAATTTATTTTAGACTTTATGAATTTTAATTTACTCCAAGAAGCTAAAACAGCTCACATTGAGCCTATCCACATCTCCAAATACATCAAAACTTCTGTAAGATTTGCTGTGTTCCAGCAAATATTGGCTAGATTGGTTTCAAGAACCTGAGGAAGGATCAACTTTTTAATATTGCCACAGTAAATTAAATGTTTAACAGTATTTTGGCATCAGTTCATGGAAGACAAATACTTAGGAATAATATTCATGGACCAGGATTATCTTCCTGTTATATTTTCAGACTTTTCATCAGCTGAATAATTTTTCATTTGCCTTTGAGCTTTATGTAGCTCTGTTATAATAATTGTAAAATTCAAACACAGAAGTTTTTTATCACTGTGAAGGGTTACAAACTGACAAAGCTCTTTCCCTAAGTACACTGGTAGTGAATGGACAAGGTGTTCTCTTCCAGAATTTCCCTTTACTTTTAATGCTGTATTAGCTGTGCTGTTGATGTCAGTAGCTGAATTAACCAGGTAAAAATGTCACACAGCCTATATTAAAAGGAGGCTTAGGTGACAGTGAGCATCCTCTCTTCAACAGAAACCTCAGCATAGCTACTGCTGAAGGTCCAAAGAGGGTGAAGACTAAGGGAATATGGCCAGGAAAACAGAAGGACTGAGCAACCAAATAGAGATGAATTTCAAGTCAGCTCCTTCTTAGAGCTCAGCACAGCTGTAGAAAAACAAAGAGAAAAATCAGCTTTTGTTTCAAGGTGAAAAATAAATACATACCCTAATATCATTTAAAAAATACATCCTTAGAGCTATAAAAAGCTTTCCAGTTTGGCAGAGTTTTGCTGTCAGAATTTCATTGCTGCTTTCTAGCAATGGCTGTCTTGCACTTTCAGTGGTGGAGACAATTGTATCCAACCTCCTGAAAGGGACTGTTGTCTGAAATGATGAAAGACTCCAGCCTTGGGCTTCCCAATCAGATCAGGCAGAGTTGTTTGTACATCCTGCTGTCCTGTGTTAATGCTCTGGGACCCTGTGGGTGAATGTTCACCATGGGACCTTTTCACTTCTGTAGCATTGACAGCTCAGGCAACCTACAGGTCTTAATTCTGGGTCTCTTGTTAAGGATGTGTTTCCCTGCATGCATGAAGTGAATTGTGAACAGTTTGTTACTACATAGGAGTTAGTTCCATTATTGTAGTAAAATCCAAAACTTATAACTTGGTGATTGCTTTTCTTTTAACTGGTGTATGTGACACTTGTATCTTAAACCTGAAAACTATGTCTCTTATTAAGATTTTTAGTACCCCTGCACTAGTAATGGTAATATTGTGCAACTAATGACATCCTAAGCTATATGCTGTTTCAATTAGTGGGTTCTTTCTTTTAACTGGTGTATGTGACACTTGTATCTTAAACCTGAAAACTATGTCTCTTAATTAAGATTTTAGTACCCCTGCACTAGTAATGGTAATATTGTGCAACTAATGACATCCTAAGCTATATGCTGTTTCAATTAGTGGGTTCATTATTATCAGAGTTTGTTACTTCAGCTTGCAACCATGCATAAATTCAATGCTTAATTATATTGTTGAAACAGTAATTAAAATCTATAGGCATGACATTGTCAATTAAAGCTAAACTCATGAACTGCATGAGAAAGTATGCAGGAAACCATGCAGTGGTGGAAAGCAACAGCAGGCAAGGTGCCCTGGGGGAGAAATGGCTCTTCATGTAGCTCAGCCAAGTGTTGTGCAGAGCAAAAGGGACATGGTTTGCTGTTGCAGGATGGTGCATGGGGAATAGATCAGAGTTTTTCCATTAGAAGCAATCCTCTGTGCAATTCTCTCCCAGCAATGCCAACGACATGGCCCTGTGGCTTTCAGGCACTGTGATTGCCCCCAGATGCCTTCAAAGGATCAACAGTCTTTTTTTTCTGCTGCCACAGCATCCGTGTGCAGGGAAAGCACATTCAGCATCCAGCATCTCAACTACAGGCAGCTAACAATCATTGTTTTTAAAGGGCTACTACTCAGTTATTATTTTCTAAACACTTTAACCAGGAGCAGCTACATGGCTTCCAGTTGTCCCCCAGCAAATGTCTGTCTGTCAGTAGTACAGGCGGGGAAGTTGTGCGGCGTTATAGCAGCCTCACTCTTGAGGGCTCTTACCCCATATTGGGAAGAAAAATGGAGTACCCTTGTGCTTAATCCAGGACTGTGAAAGCATCTTCTGGCATTGCAGCAGTGCTCCACAGCTTGCATGAGGCAACTGCAAGATGTCCCACAGGCAGCCTTTCAGCTGAGGTTTTCTTTTTCTTGTTTCCTTCATTAACCTCCTCACTTTGTGCATTGCTCAACAGGTTTGCTGCCGCTGTGTGTACTCTATTTGATGTTTACAGATTGTTTCTGTTAACTGCCACAGGTTTACACCATATGAATGGTATAACCCCCATCCGTGCAACCCAGACTCAGATGTGGTGGAAAACAATTTTACTTTACTAAATAGTTTCTGGTTTGGAGTTGGAGCTCTCATGCAGCAAGGTACATCGGTTACACTTCGTTATCGCACACATCCCACAGTCTGCTCAAGGGCTTCCGTGCTGGTAAACTCCACCCTGTGTAAAGACAACATATACTGTAAAACCTGATGTCAGAAACTAAGCAACACAAGACAGGAAGAAAATGATGAGCCATGGCAACTGGGAGCAGGCAGATGAGGGGAACCTGTGAAACTCAGAAAAGAACTTCAGCAGGAGTAAGGAAAAGCATCTGAGAGAAAAGGAGATGGACAGGGTCGCACAAGAGTTTCTGGAGCTGAAATGTAAAATGATCACAAGAAGGATACGAGGTGTTTCCTGCTGAAGTTGATTGAGTTTATTGGTGTAAGAGGTTTGGCAACAGGAAAATGTTAGGCTCCATCCCAATGGAAACAGTAACAGCCTTAGCTACCCTAGAACAACTGTTTTAACTGCCAAACAGGATAACAGATGCTTTCTCTTCAGAAGGGTTCTTAAGTTTGTTGGCACTTGTCAAACACTTTGTTTAAAACCAAAAAAAGAAAAAAAAAAACAACTTTTTTTTTTTTTATGGCTTTTCTGCAGGTATGAGTCCCATCCTTCTGTAAATGCATCCAACCCTAGAAGCATTAACTTAACCCAGTCACAAGTCCCTGTTGCTGATGATTATGGAAACAGCTGACATTTTACTCAGTTGACAAGGAAGGGCAGTGGAGCTTACTCCAAAATGGAAGCAAAACAAATAAATACATTTGTTTATGGCATGTATGTTCTAAGGTTTCCAGTTAAATCTCTATTCACCAAAACTGGGGTCCACTGAAAAGAACGAAAACATATTCTAACAACCATTTCAAGTTGAATCAAAGCTGAACTAAAACAAACCCCACCCCACAACAACAATCAAAAAGGCAGTCCAGAGGAAAGCCCAGCAGTACCTTGCTATTAAATTCCTAAACAGTTAAGTAAGGAATATAAAACCATCTCTGCAATCATCCAGGTACAGTTTATTCTTCCCTCTCTAACAGGCCTGAGTAGCAGTAAAAAAACCACGAGAAGGAGTTTTTCATAGATAAATTTGCATTGTATCTAAGATGCACTTGCTTGTCTTGGTGCACAGGGTATAGAGCTTCCTCATGGAAATTGCTTTGAAGGAAGATGGATTAAGGAAGAGCTGTTCAGTTTTGCTGGTTTTTCGTTTTGTTTTCCTTCCAATTTATTAGTCAAACACAGGCTGAGGTTTTACAGTATCAGGCAGGTGTGTGTATATAACTGTGATTACCCTGTGTGTGAAAGTGCCCCAGGATTTTGTGTTTCACTGTACTGCCTTTTTTGGAGTTTACCATCACCCACAGCAAACTGTGGGATGCAGTGTCTGCTTGTTACCACTACCTTGGGTACATGACAGTCAGCCCCAACCAGACTCTGCTTGTCTTTCAAGAAGATTAAAAAAAAACAAAACAAAAACAAAGAAAGAAAGAAAAACATTTGTAAGGCAACACAAATGTTTCCATGTACAAACTTGTGGTGTGTGTGTGACTGTGAGTTCCTCATTGTTAATGTGAAGCATTTGAACGTGATGTGAATGGTTGTGAAACTCTGCATCTGGTGTTACACTCTTTCTTGTTGGCAGCAGCTTCTTGTTGTGCTTGATTGGAAGCCACTTGTTATTAAATTTTAAAATGTGATGATCAGACTTTCTCTTTTCTACAGAGCGTGAGCAAAGTCTGGATCAGGATTGGCTGTCATGTCTGCCAAAAAAAGGCACTAGAGAGACTTCAGCAAGTATTGTCTCTGACCCCAAGTCTTGCTAGCAAAGTTTTTTGTTTAGATATCTTTTCCCCCTGAAATTCTCAGATGTGCTATGCCAAAAGCATCCCAACAGGGCACATTTCATCCAATTCATTCGCAGAATCTCATTTTCAGAAAGCAAAGCTATCCATCAGAGCCTGGATTCATCCAGGCAGTGGGTCAGATCAGAAGTATTTTGTTAGGTAGAGTGAAGCTTACAGAGCGTGGATCATATATTAAATGCCTTTTGCTGGAAACAAGACCCTTCCAAAAAAGTGAACATTGAAATAATCATGGGAGTAATCAAAAAAAGATGCTGGGCCAGTTTGGTTCGGTTGGGAGTGTGCTCAGCACCTCACAAAAGCTAAACTGTAGCTCACTGCTGAATTCACAGACTGTGGCATTTTGAGATTAATAGAACTGAATATATTCTGCTGCTTTTTCACAAACAGCTTTTGGCTACAGAAAGTCACAGGAGGTTTAGCAGCTCACCCCACAAATTCAGCACAGAGAGCTTCTCCACCTACTCTCCTGTGCCACTGTAAGGCTGTGCTGGCAAATTTCATGGTCACTTGTTAAGATATCTGCAAGTTATCTGGCTATTGTGCACTACTGGGGTGTACATGGCAGTGTATATGGCACTGCAGAGTATATGGCATTGCAATGTATATGGTATTGCAGAGTATATGGCAGTGCAGTGTATATGGCATTGCAGAGCATACGGCATTGCAATGTATATGGCATTGCAGAGTACATGGCAGTGCAGAGTATATATGGCAGTGCAGTGTATATGGCATTGCAGAGCATACGGCATTGCAATGTATATGGCATTGCAGAGTACATGGCAGTGCAGAGTATATATGGCAGTGCAGTGTATATGGCATTGCAGCAGGATCCAAGTGTAGAAATTATGTTTGTATTGCTGTCTAAACTTTAAAAAAAAAAAAAAAAAAGTATCTTTGGGATGACTTGAATCATACCTACCCGAAGCCAGCTTTTGCAGGTCAATCCCAGCTTAGAAATAAACACACACTTTTCCTAAGACCAACAATAAAAATAAAAAATAATCAAAAATATTCCTTGTATTAAAAAAAAAAAAAGTCTAATCTGGAAAGTGAGTACAACAGACTGCAAGCATAAACCCAAATAGAGCTACAGCTCTTGAGATGAGCATGTTTGGACTCAAAAATTTCAAGTAAGAGCTTTTGAGAGCTTAGTTTGAGCTTAGATTGAAATCCATGCAGCACCAGGGCTAAACAGGGCTGCAAAGGCAGAGCATGTGTGCTTGCAGTTTGGCAGTTCTGTCAACCTACTCAAAGCCTTGGGCTATGCTTAGCTTTGACCTTTAAGAGACATGTCTATATGTTTGCAAAGTTAAATTTGTTTGCTATTTGTTTGGAAAGTTTCTGCTCTGAAAAAGTCACATTCAGAGTTTTGCAAAGCCTGGAAGAATTCTCTGTAACATATTTAAGTTTCTTATAGAAATCATTAAATAACTAGAGAGAGATAGGATGGCAACATGTTTATCCAGTAAGTAGAAATATATTTGTTACCTCAGAAACTTTATGTGCTGAGATCCCCATACACAGGCACTTCAGTACTTTCTTAAGTCCACCCTTTATCAACAGAGTAGTTGTGCAAAGGCTTAACTTGAATGTCAAAAATATTCAAGTGGCTCTCTAAGTGCTTTGCTGAACCAGATCCTTGAATACTACCTAATGAGTTAAGTCCTAGTGGCATGCCTCTAGGAAAAAAAAAATACAAAACAAAACCAAACAGCACAAAACTTGAATTAGAATTATATGAGTATCTGTGGGCTTAAATAGAGTTTATGTGAGCTATTTACAAGCCATTTCAGTGCACTTAACATGCTGTTCTGTGGGGTTTTATGACTATGGCAGATCACTTTATTTGTGTGACACACAGGCAGACCTGCTAAAATCTTTTCAGCAATAATGAGTGTTAAGTGCTCTGTCCTGTAGATGCAACCAGTACATCTATTCACCCTCTGAATTTTCAAATGCAAACCAGACCTGTTCTGGGCTTTGAGCCCAGGTTCACATATGCTAATGAATACATTTGAACGATATTGATCACCCTATTTCTGCTTAGGTATAACAATAGGATGCACAGGACACATTTTTCTTGTAAGATATTTCTCCTAGGTAGCTTGTAAGCAGAATAGCATTCTACTAAAGATCTTTGGTTAAAAAATGGATTACAGTATACTGGCAAAAATCAATTAAAGAAATTAACAAAACCACTAGTATATCTTGCTGGAGATGTAAGAGGTTAATAGCACAATGAGCATTAGCTCAGGGATGTAACAGGGCTTAGACCCAAGGATAAATCCATTTGTCGTGTATCATGGCATACTTCCCCTTCACAGTGTGTTACCATTATAAATGTTCACTGTGCATCTGTGAGGTTATTGTTTAAACCATTTTATCATACTGCAGTTCATAAAAGCATTCTTTATCTAAAACCAGTCTGTGGTATCAGGGAAGGCATCTTTCAGCCTGATTATAATGTCATTGTTTTGATGGTATTGTAACAGGATCAGAGTTGATGCCCAAAGCTCTTTCTACCAGAATAGTTGGAGGAATATGGTGGTTTTTCACCTTAATCATAATCTCATCCTATACTGCCAACCTGGCTGCCTTCCTGACCGTGGAGAGGATGGAATCCCCCATTGATTCAGCAGATGATTTGGCAAAGCAAACCAAGATAGAGTACGGGGCTGTTAGAGATGGATCCACAATGACCTTCTTCAAGGTAAGATGGCATGAGCCAGCTCCGTACAGTCGGACTGACCCACAGCTCTCCAGCAATGAATGGTGAGGCACAATCACAACATTTGAAGAGATTGGCCTGGAAGGTAAATACATCATTTGCACAAATCCTTCAGCAGTATTGCTCTAAAAGATGGGAAATTTCCCCCAGACATATGAATAAACAATCAGATCCTGCTGCGAAGGGCAAATCCATGCCTTTGATGAAAGGATCTGAAGTGAAACAGGACATGGACCTGGGGGACATTCTTCTCCAGGTTACTTGTCAGAGTGGCATCTCTGCTTCTTCCAGACACTTCCAAAGGTTACATTTGTACCTCAGTAATACTGCAGGCAGTCAAAATGCAGGTTTGTCCCTTTTTGTACATAGTTCATGGCCAGTATTACACAAACTGCTAATATGTGGGCCATACACACACAGAGGAACACGTCTGCAAGTAACATATTTTCTGTGGCTAATTGCTTTTTAGATAATGGCAGGTTTTCTTTCTTTTCTTTTTTGTTTTTTTGATTTGTTTTGGTTTTGTTTTGCTATTAGTATTAATTACATGCAAAATGGGTTAATGTCAGTGTAAAAGCCAACAAGCTATAAATACAGGATGTATGCACAAAATTTCTGTGTCAATTAGAACTGATTAGCAGCTTCATTGGTAGTCTCAGCAGGGAAGTTAAGCACTGAATGAACCAGTATCATAGCATCTAAGAATGATGTTGATAGCCAAATATGAGGTGCCTCTGAAGAGGAGGAGACACTGTGGGCAAGGAACAGGTGGGCCAAAATAACACTCATGCCACACACAAACCCTCTCTCCTCCTGCTCCAGTCAAATCCTCTGCTTCAACCACAAGCCCTTACGTTGCCACGTGAGGCAAAATGTTTACACACAAAAAGGATCTTGGCTAATGTATTTGGGTCATCTCTCAAAACAAATAATGCTCGTGAAGGATGTTTCAGTGATGTAACAGATCTGATGGTAGGCTGCTCCAGATGGAGATGTTAAGGGTGAACTGCAGTTGCATTGGCTTTCCTGTAACTGAATAGAAATGTTTCCATGCTGAAAGGAGTATACAAACTACAGTAGTTTTCAGAGCCTCATTATAGTCAAATGATGAGCTGGCTCTGTTAAGATAAGCTGGGAAACCCAGCTGGAGATATTCCTAGAAACTGGGTAAGGCAAGTACCAGACTCTCATCAGGATTATAAGGCAGGAGGAAGCAGCTATGCAGCCTTCTGAAGGACTCTAGAAAACTCCCTTGGTCTAAAAGGTCTTCTCTGCCCACAGGCAGTCACTGCTGTTCTTATTCTGAAGTCAAATTTGGCATCAGAGAGAAAACATCAAAACCAGTTGCTTCCATGTGTTTTGTTTTTTTTTAAAGGAGGCAGCTTTTCAATTTCAACATGGGAAGCTCAGAACAAATTTCTAGAGCTGTTTCCAGATCTTTTTCTTGCACTGCTGGTCCCTGATGTTAAAATTTGCAGGCTTTAAAACAAGTAAGTCAGGAAAAGCTATTCAATATTTACATTGAATGCTACCTTACTTGTGCCTGAGATGCATGTGTACAAAAACACAAGTGAAAGACACTAGCTTCATACAGAATAGAGATGGATTCTCTGGCAGAATGAAGGTGACATAGTGAGAGGTGCATGAAAAACATGATTTATCACACTTACAAACCAGTGAGACACACACTGTGTCATATAGAAATGTTATTTTTGTTACAGATGCCCATCAAGATCCTCACAAGATTAGGATTTCTTTACACTGTTTGAGACTTAAGAAATCACAGAGCAGGTCTGTGTATCTAATAGATCCTTGTGTGTGCAAAAGGAAGGATGTGCTCTGTAAAGGCATGACTTTGCCTTGCTTGGACTGTGAAATATTACATATACTGCTTAAGTGAGTACACACGCACCACAGTGAGACACCTGGGAATTGGAAGGCAGGAGTTGCAGAGAGGAGTTGTAGAAAAAGTTGTAGAAAGGCAGGTTGCCCAGGGAGGTTGTGGCTGCTCCCTCCCTGGAGGTGTTCAAGGCCAGATTGGAGGAGGCCTTGAGTGACCTGTACTAGTGGGAGGTGTCCCTGCCTATGGCAGGGGGTTGGAACTAGATCTTTGAGATCTCTTCCAGCCTTACCATTCTACATCCCTGGGCAGGTTCAGAAGCTGCTTTGGGTTTGTTTCTCAAGCNAGTAGAGTGTTTGTCTTCACAGGCAGAAGCACAGCTTCTGAGCATAACAGTGTCCAGATGCACTAATTTAGCTAGGTCATGTGCAGTAATCTATGTAAAAAATCCATGCCTGAAAAACTTCTAAACATTCACAGTCATGCCAACAATGAAGTTCATGGCACTGTAAAGCAAGTGAAAAAAAAAGAGATTCCTCAGCATAAAGCACAGTAAGAGAGAAAAGCTGTGGGAAGGAACACTCTGCCACCAATTCTCTTTCATTTGAAATGTGCTATTGGCATCAGTCACAACATAAGGCTGAGGAATATTTTGCAAGCATACTTTGGGTGCTGGTGTGATTCTGTGCCCTTGTTTTCCCTCCTTAGAAATCCAAAATATCAACATACGAGAAGATGTGGGCGTTTATGAGCAGCAGGCAGCAGACAGCGCTGGTGAAGAACAACGATGAGGGGATCCAGCGTGTGCTTACAACAGACTATGCACTGCTGATGGAGTCAACCAGCATAGAGTATGTGACTCAGAGAAACTGCAATCTCACCCAGATCGGGGGCCTCATTGATTCAAAAGGCTACGGCGTGGGAACCCCTATTGGTAAGATGCTTTCCAGCAGAGGTGTTGTGAAGCACACCCAGCAATGTCTCCCTCAGAATTTCAGATGATAGCCATTTGAATCACGTCCTAGTCTTTTACAAACCCTTCTCTTTGGAACAGAGCATAGGACCCTCCTTTTAGGCAAAACATCTGCTCTTGCCCTGCTCATCTGCACACAATTTCTGCCAGCAAGGGGTGTAGTGGAGGGGTAATTAATTAATGCGAGATGATCTTTTAAAAAAAATAATATTGCTTATTAATATTCAATATTCAGAACTGTCTCCACCCCAATCACTCATTTTAATAATAATCAGTTTTTTTCATCAGTCATGGAAACTTTATACACAGGTTATAACAGGATCTAGAAATAAATAGTGATAATATGTAACATGAATTGAACTCGATTGAGCTGGCAGAGAAGGCTTTGTGGTCAGTGCACCGCTTGCAGTCAATACTCCACTTGCCCACTAGATGCACTCAAAGAGCTCCTTTCTGCTTATGGCAGAAGGCAATGGTGAGTTACAAGAGGCTTGAAGTATTCACTCACAAAATATTATCAGACAGTACCCAAAGCAGGTGGAGGGGTTGCTGTTGGTGGTCTCAGAGCCGTTAGACACTTTAGAGCTTCCCAGGCTTCTGGGTGCTGGAGAAAGGAGGCAGACAATCTCTGACCTGGTCTTGACTCTCTGGATGATCTGTATATCTTCAGGACTTCCCACCTTGGCAGGAGACCTTCAGGTGCAGGCAGGATGCAATGCCATGTGCAGTCTCAGCGCAGTGTCATGCTGGCTGTGCAGGCTGATCGCGTGCAGGCATTCAGAGCCTGTTCCTGGTAAGCTCTTGGAAGGCAGTTTCCAGGCAGTTCAGGATATAAGGCAGCA
>WBNM01001939.1:59565-77065 GCA_013399055.1 Ramphastos sulfuratus
AAGGCCTTGAGTGACCTGTGCTAGTAGGAGGTGTCCCTGCCTATGGCAGGGGATTGGAACTAGATGATCCTTGAGGTCTCCTTCCAACCTTACCATTCTATGATTCTGTGATTCTAAGACCTGACAGGCAGCACAGATTTTGGAAGATTGAAAGGCAGAGCAGAGTGCATGAGAAGAAAACTTAAACAGATTGAACCACCAAACATGACCCCACTATTTACCTGATATTGTACACACCCATTAATGCTGCCGAGCCTGAAGACACATCATTTAGCAAGTTGTTGGCTGGCAAATAAAACACATGAAGTTGTTCCTGTCTTCAGCTTGCAGTGCCAAAATTGTTGCAGGTCATGGTGAAAAAGACTTGGCTGCCTTGTGTTCTTATAAGCTGTAAGGTAACTGAAGTGGAGTTGTGGTCTTACTCAGATTTAATTGAGAAGAGAAGGTATCTGACTGACTGTGGACTTTTCTTAGTTACTCATTTTACATGCAGTAGGAAAAACAGACAGATGTTGAACTAAGTAGAAGAGATACAAAGCAGGAAGTCTCAAAGGATGCTCAAAGCAATATTCAAACATGATATTGAGGAATTGCTTAGCAAGAAACCCCACAGACAAGGTTTAAATAAACCTCAGTAGTAGACCCTAGAAATTATAATGAGTTCTCAAACAAATAACTGCACCAAAGGAGCCTTGTGCTTTTCAGTCCCCAGGGCAGACACCAACAGAGCCACAAAGATAATTTAGGGCATGTAACATCCCTCTGAGGAGGAGAGACTGAAGGAGCTGGGGCTCTTTAGCTGGGACAAGAAGAGACTGAGGGGTGACCTCATTCATGTTTATAAATATGTAAAGGGTGAGTGCCAGGAGGATGGAGCCAGGCTCTGCTCAGTGATGCCCAGTGACAGGTGTCATGGAAGGTCCACGTCCTGGCTTGCCCAGGCATGATCCCATCATCTCTCTTCCCTCTGCTGGGGCGGGGGGAACGTAGAAAGCAGGGAGGAGACAAGCCTTGCCCAGACTTGTACTTCCCAAACACGGGAAAGCAAGCTCCTGGCTTCACCTAATACGGTCAGGTTTGGCAAAGTGCCATTCTGATTGCCCACTCTGTGGTCCAAAGGGCCATCACATTTTGGGCAATCAATAAATAGGCTTTGGCCACATGGCTTTGGGCTTTGGCTTTCGTTTTGCTTTGCCTGCTGAGCCCTGCCACGTTATGTTCTGCTTTACCTGCAATGACTCTCGAGATACTGACAGAATTCCCTGTGAGTTTTGGGTACTGTCTGATACTATTTTGTGAGTAAATGTTCAAAGCCTCTCTCTAAGAAATTCTGTAGCTAGATTCTGTTGTGCCTTTCTGCCCTAGTGTGATGGTTTGGGAGTTCCCCACCCCCCACACACTTTGTAAAATCCCCCAGACTAGACTCAGCCAGCTGGAAGTTAAGGACTGAAGCTCTATTTACAGCTCAGCACAATGTACAAGCAGAGATATACACAATAGACAGGAATAGTTACAGACATATACAAGTTAAAGGTAATACACAAACACAATCCCCCTCCCAGAAATCAGAGTCCCCAGGAGGGGCTCCCANATATTGATTATTAATTTTTCATCATTTGTAACAACAGGACAAGGGGAAAATGGGTGGAAGTTGAGGCGTAGGAAGTTCCATGTAAACATGAGGAGGATTTTTTTCACTGTGAGGGTGACAGAACACTGGAACAGGCTGCCCAGGGCAGTTGTGGAGTCTCCCTCTCTGGAGATAGTCAAAATCCTCCTGGACACGTTCCTGCGTGTGATGTGGTATAGGAGAATCTGCTCTGGCAGGGGGGTTGGACTGGATGATCTTTTGAGACCTCTTCCAGCCCCTGACATTCTGTGGTTCTCTTCCCCCTTGCAGTCAAAGATAAACCAAGTCTTTCTAGCTGGAATCATCAATCTTGACCACTTCCACTTCAGGCAGCAGCAGCTTGCTCCGGGCCTTCCTTCACTTTGCACTCCGCCAGCTCTGACGGATCTTGCTCTTACTTTGCAGGGTCTCCTTACAGAGACAAGATCACCATTGCCATTCTCCAGCTCCAGGAGGAGGGAAAGCTGCACATGATGAAGGAAAAGTGGTGGCGAGGAAACGGGTGCCCCGAGGAGGATAGCAAAGAAGCCAGCGCTCTTGGGGTGGAGAACATTGGGGGCATCTTCATAGTGCTCGCTGCAGGGCTTGTTCTTTCCGTCTTTGTAGCCATTGGTGAATTTATATATAAATCTAGGAAAAACAGTGACATTGAGCAGGTGAGTCACCCATTTCCAGCTTGTCTGTGTTTCTGGAAGGTGGAGGTTTGTGGTTGTGGTGCTGACTGCGTTATGCAAGTCTTTGCTGGAGTGCAGATTTCCTATTGCAGAACCCTCACAACGCATTTCTGGCACTAAAGACAAATAATTTATTAATAAGGACAGGGAAGTGCCTCACCCACGGTCCAATTAGTGTAGAACAAGAGCAATTAATTTCTCAAACACTTTCTGCTTGATCTTTGAGATTTCAAGTATAAATTACATTGAAAGGAATAAAACACAGCTGGATTTTTTTTTTCTTAGATGGCATCAGCATCAGCCCTTTGAATAACAACAGGAATGTACTTCCAAATCCTGAAGTGTATTTTTCTCTTGCTCCAGAAAGCATTTATTTCACAGCCAGGGGTTGGCACACTGCACTGAAGCATGCACTTCAAAACAGGGAGATCTACTGCAAGCTGATGAATGCCACAGTAAAGTATGAATACGGAGCTAAAGAAATTCTGGTTAAAGCTCCACTGAAGTGTAATGAGCAATTGAAAAGGGCAGAGGGAAAGCAAAGGAAATGCTATGTATAAATCATGCCTTGAGTATTACAGCAGTTTGTATGACAGAATCAATCATTAAAATAGAGTGTAAACAGCCATTTGCCAAACCACCAACCACTGCAAAAGAAACAAGGCATGAGCAGCAGCTAGGAGCCTGCTGTTGAAGTTGTCCTTCTCTGGCTGCCTTCCCTGGTATAGATTTGGTTCTGGCTGTGTCCTAGACCCTGATGTGGCCCTGAGTGGCTCAACAGCTATAGCTGTCCTGATCCTCTTCACTTTAACAGAACTCAGTGTAGGGATGGTCACATTTCACTACAGCATCTCTATGCAATCATCAAGGCATAGGTTCATGTCACCTAACTTCAGGTTTCTAGACTTAAAGTATCTAGTTCAAAGTGAGTAGTTTAAGCTTACTTTGCACTTTTAGATGGGAAAGGCAGGACCTTTCCATGAGCAGTTCAGCTTCTTCATTCAAGGTGTAATCCTGCAGATGACAGAAATGCCAGAAATGATGATTGAGGAAAATAGCACTGATGAAGGCAGCAGGAATGAGTGGGAGAAGAAAGAACATTTTGAACTTGGTCTCAGAGGCACATTTCCACATGTGCCTGAGCAAGTCTGCTTTAAAGGCAACAACAATGTCTACAAACAGATGCAGCTGAAGTGGAGCAACTTTACAGGGCATATTAAGCAAAATGTCCCTGTTTTTTAATATATCAGAGTTAGAGGATGAATGTCTTTTGCACATATTGCATCTTTTTGATTAGTGTTTAAACCCCATAGAATGGTTTTAGTGTAAAATGCATAAAGAATGCAACAATATCTTTGTTTCATTCTTGTCTCAGGAGGTCTCTCTTTCAAATATGTTTTGGAGAACAACTTTAATTAAAATGTCTAATATAAATGCTAATATGGTACAGAATATCCTGTGAACTCAGAGTCAGGGGAAGGCAATGCATTCCTGAAGTCATAGTTAAAGTAGACCTAAAGCTTTACATCATGAGAAAGTGTTCATTTACTTAGTGATGTGTTGGAGGAAGAGCACAATATTCAGAGGCACATGCACCATTTCTAAACTTGTACTATGGTTTCACAGCAATATGTTGCTTATTATAGGCAGTCTCTTCATAATTAAAATCTTGAAGTGAGTTCATGTAGCATCCTGCTTCTTTTCCAAAAGTAATGTTACAGAAAGTGGATTAGCAGCTATTCTAATTTCTCTCAGTTTGCTTTATTTCTGTTCTGGTGAAGTAAGATGCTCAGATGAAAAGTGCTGTGTTGTGCAGATTATCACTAAGCTAATTCAAAGCATGAGTCAAATGCAATCTATGACTTTTCTGTTTCCTTAAACAGAACCTCTTTTTGCTTTAAATAGCTTTCGAATCTCATTCTCATGTTTGCTTTTAATTTTTGCTTCTTTCATCTATTTATTTTCTCCATTTTTCTTTTCTTGCATGCAAGGCCTTTTGTTTCTTTTACGGACTCCAATGTAAGCAAACCCATCCTTCCAACTCCACCTCTGGCACCACCTTATCTACGGAGTTAGACTGTGGCAAGTTAATCCGGGAGGAGCGAGGGATTCGAACGCAGCCCTCAATTCACACTGTATAGTCAGGAAAGCAAAAAGGTGTGTTCAATGCAAAGCATTAAGCAATGCACATAATGGCAAAGCTTGTACTCACCAACATGTAGTTAATGACTTCAAAGTGCCTCTTGCTTCAGCAGGAGGTAAGCTTGCCTCACAGTCCTGGGAGTGTGAGCAGTTTAAATGCGTATCACAGAAAATGATTACACGGTGAAGAGTGAGTGCAACAGACTGCAGTAGGTTTTAAAAATCACCACAGTCTCTGTGTACAATTGTCATCTTGTCATTTCATGGAGTAATTCACCTTCTTCAGGTAAGAAAAAGTGTTTACCTCTTCTTCATCTCCTACCAACCCTGAGTAAACCTGAGTGGGTCCAGAGGAGGCCACCAAGATGCTCAGAGGGCTGCAGCAGCTCTGCTATGAGGACAGGCTGAGAGAGTTGGGGCTCTGCAGCCTGGAGGAGAGAAGGCTTACACCTTATAGTATCTGAAGATATTATAGATACTTTACCTTATAGACCTTCCAGTATCTGAAGGGGGGCTACAGGAAGGCTGGGAAGGGACTATTGACAAGGTCTTATAATGACAGGACAAGGGGCAATGGGTTTAAACTGGCAGAGGGGAGATTTAGACTGGATGTTAGGAAGAAGCTCTTTACAGTGAGGGTGGTGAGACACTGGCACAGGTTGCCCAGGGAGGTTGTGGCTGCTCCCTCCCTGGAGGTGTTCAAGGCCAGGTTGGAGGAGGCCTTGAGGGAGCTGTACTAGTGGGAGGTGTCCCTGCCTATGGCAGGGGGTTGGAACTAGATGATCTTTGAGGTCCCTTCCAACCTTACCATTCTGTGTTTCTATAAATTAATGGAAGTCTCATTGCTAAAAGCATGGAGGAATATTGTGCTTGGTCTCTACTGAAGCATTCAGCAAGTGGGCCAGGCAGTTCTTTATAAACCTCTGAAAATAACCTGCAGGGCTCTATTAACTTTCTGAACCCCTGTTATAAGCAGTCAGAGATTTTTAGCTGGCATATCTTAGTCCCAGTGTCAATATTTAATGAATTTTAATTCTTCCATTTAAAATTCATTAACTAAAGACTCCAAGTAACTATCATAGCACAAAATCATAGCTATCAGTTACATTTGTGCCATGTAATCATTAGCATTTAAGAACATCTTCCACAAAAGCACCCTCAGGCATCCCAGTATATACCTTTCACAAAATAACTCCTTTGACTGGCTTGAACAATTTATGATGTTCACTATTTTCAGGCTTTGCAACATGGAACATCCCTTTATGGCAAGAACAGGATATCAATTTATACCAGACAGTAAAGCCTTGGCAATGCTCTGCATACTGAAATGCACAAGGAAACTTTTCTGTACAAGATTGGTATTGGATTGTTTCAGACCCTGGATGGGTAACAGTTTGATTTCTTGTAATCCTCAGCTAGTCTGGGGACTGTCAGGGCAGGAGACAATGGACTGGAGCTGTTGTTGCCACCAAAAACATATGACAACAATTTGAGATACACAAAAATTACAGAAGTGCCAGCTCATAAGATGTCATGAACTGTGACAAACAGCCACATTTTCAAAATCTGATTAACTTTTATCTGTTTTTCATTATATTCCATCTTACCACCAGTTTCACCAATTCATTTCCCACCCCTCACACCTACTTTACATTTTTTTTGCCCGCTGCAGTTGCTCCTCATCAGACAAGTTAATGAGCTGTTATATTGGGGGGGGCCATTTGTGGACTCTGCTGCAATTACAAAACTTGTTCCAGTGGATGCCTTCACACTCAGTTGCTAAAGTGCTGCAGTGAATCTCTGCTCTTTTCTTGGGTTGTTTCTCTCACACCTGGTTCCTGAGAAAAGTCAGAGCATACAGTGACTTGTGTTTCTAGTTGCAGTGCACTTCTTGGTCAGCATTATTCATGCTGGCAGTAGGCTGAAGTACTTTTTGTGCTCATAGCTCAGTTATACCAATCCTTCTCTGCCACTGCTCAGCCATGTACAGGAATATTTGTGCTTCATTCCAGACACTGTGAGAGATTGTCTTGCTCAAAATGGCATTTTAACCTGTTTGAATAGGGCTTTGAAAGCTTTGGGGTTTTCATAAAATGAAAATTAAACTTCTGTGTTCCCAACTTAAGGAAACACTTTTGTTTGCAGTTTCCCAGTCGATGAGACTTGAAACTAATTAAATTTGGCTTCTTTCGGCTCTCAGAGGAGAAAGAAAATTCCTAATGTGTTTATCTCCATCTTTGCTCTGCACAAGATGTGCTCTGGGTTGCAACTTCAACCAATTTTCTGATTGCTTTTTAGGTAAATGTAGAATCCAGAAATGTTCTGTTACTTTTGGGGTAAACGTTTTCATACCTGTCAATGAGAGAGTTGCATCGTTAGTAAGAGTCAGCATTTCCCTGTGTCTAGCTGTCCCACAGACAACCTCACAGTACTTCAGCCTGCTTCTGGGAATGGAAAAGCAGCTCCTCCTTTCCCTAATGGAGCTTCATAGCTAGCTACAAAAAGGGTTGTTAAAGTCTTACTTGCTCCTTAGCAGCTATGCCAGCTGCTGAGGCGGTAAAGAGCTGACATGCCACTTGAGTGCTAACAAAATTACACTTTCAAAGGCAATTTTTGCAAGCTTTCTTGTGGCACCAGGAAGAGGCAGGTGCCTTCAGATCAGCAGTGAGGCTTGGGGAGGGTACAGCCCATAGCATCTCCCATGAATCATAGAATCATAGAATGATAAGGTTGGAAGGGACCTCAAGGATCATCTAGTTCCAACCCCCTGCCATAGGCAGGGACACCTCCCACTAGTACAGGTCACTCAAGGCCTCCTCCAACCTGGCCTTGAACACCTCCAGGGAGGGAGCAGCCACAACCCATTGCCTCTTGTCCTGTCATTGCTAGACCTTGTCAATAGTCCCTCCCCAGCCTTCCTGTAGCCCCCTTCAGATACTGGAAGACTACTATAAGCTCTCCTTGAAGCCTTCTTTTCTCCAGGCTGCAGAGCCCCAACTCTCTCAGCCTGTCCTCACAGCAGAGCTGCTGCAGCTCTCTCAGCATCTTCGTGGCCTCCTCTGGACTGGCTCCAACAGTTCCATGTCCTTCCTGTGCTGGGGGCTCCAGAACTGCACACAGGACTTCGGATGGGGTCTGAGGAGAGCAGAGCAAAGGGGCACAATCCCCTCCCTTGCCCTGCTGCCCACACTGCTCTTGCTGCAGCCCAGCACTCGGTTGCTGTCTGGGCTGCACTCACACTGCAGGCTCATGTTGAGCTTTTCATCACCCCAGACCCCCAGGTCTGCACCACACCTGTGAAATCTGTAAAATCTTCCACACCTGTGGAATCCTGTGTAGACATAGCAAGCTTCAAAAAGTGTTAAAGCATTCAAAGATTTTTCCATTTATCAGCACTTTAAGCTTCTATGACTGCTTTGAAATTTGGCGACAAAATGAATACTGTGTTCACAATGCAGCTCACCATTGCATCTTCCTTACTTACAGCCTTACAACTGCATCCACAGCCCAAGAAGCAACCTGAGTACTTTCTAAAGTGTGTATCAACAGGGGAACCTTGCTGTGCAATCAGCACAGAGCCAGCAAGTCTGCCTGTGATGGATGAGCATCACTTCTGGCATTGCAGTAGCAATAAAGCATAGCCAGAGCTATCTGGGAAGAAAAATAACTATGAGCATAACCTTGTGTCATTTTATATTAATTTTTGTTTTGCTGTTGCTACATTTTACTCAGAATTCCCAAAATATTGAAATTACTAAGTATTTGCACAAGAAATGGCATATGATTTGACACACAGGAGCCACCTACTACTGAGAGCAAAGGGGCTGTAAATAAACTAGTCCCAGGCCAAACCTGGTGGTTTATTTGACTGGGGTCAATGTGCCTACTATTATTTACAGGCAGATTCTCTCCTCATCAAACAATCTGCAAACCAGTTAGGCAAAGAGGATGGCAAAAGGAGGAAACAAGAGAAGAGTGAGAGCAACAAAAGCAATGCAATCACCATTTCAGAGCAAGGAGGAGGGTGGATTAGTAACACACCTGCACAGTAGAACTAGACCAAGCACAGCAAAAAGACCTTCTCCAAGTAGATTGGTATTTCCTCAAAGTACTGCCACACTATCTTGTGCTTGTGCCATCTTTCTAGGATCAAAGCCTTGGAGCTTCACATCTTTATCTCTTTGTAAACAAAGGAGGAAGGGAAGTGGCAGAAGAAAAAAAGAATCTCAGTAAGGTTCTTGCAAATCACAAGTTTTTGTGAAATTATCATGTCAGAAAATTCACCTTCCTTTATGAGCATTAGCTTGACCATAACCCCACCATCCACTGTGGCCATCTGTACCTTTGCAGAGCAGTCCTATTTGTCTTTAGATCCCCTTCCTCTGAGCCCCCAGCACAGGAAGGACAGTGAAGTGTTGAAGTGGCTCCAGAGGAGGCCATGAAGATGCTCAGAGGGCTGGGGCAGCTCTGCTATGAGGACAGGCTAAGAGAGTTGGGGCTCTGCAGCCTGGAGAAGAGAAGGCTTCAAGGAGACCTTAGAGTAGCCTTCCAGTATCTGAAGGGGGCTACAGGAAGGCTGGGGAGGGACTATGGACAAGGTCTTGCAATGACAGGACAAGGGGCAATGGGTTTGAACTGGCAGAGGGGAGATTGAAAGTGGATGTTAGGAGGAAGTTGTTTGCAGTGAGGGTGGTGAGACACTGGCACAGGTTGCCCAGGGAGGTTGTGGCTTCTCCCTGCCTGGAGGTTGGAGGAGGCCTTGAGTGACCTGTACTAGTGAGAGGTGTCCCTGCCTATGGCACAAGGGGGTTGGAACTAGATGATCTTTGAGGTCCCTTCCAACCTTACCATTCTATGATTCTATGCTATTGAAGCTATCAAGTGGTTTTACTGGGCTTTGTTTTTGTTTTCTCTTGTAAATAGATAACTAAGGAGCAGTTTATATAATCGAGGAAGCGTTAAAATAATCCATGCGTTATTTGTCACACTGTTTTGACAATCACTGTTCCATAGACTCTGACAGTTAAAAAGACTTAATTTAGTCATCTCCTCATGCAATTATCCATCAGTGACAGAATATTCAAACAGATTCTTAATGTGCATCAACAGAAGCTTTCTCACTAGGAGAAACTGGGTTGGATATTTTTCCTTTGGTGCGCCAGGCTCAAACAAATCACTTTTCTTTCAGCAGAAGACATATGGCAGTGTGCCAGATATGGATCCTTCACAGTGACAAGGGGACTACAGATGTCTGTACTTTTCCTCTGTGCCTGATTTGATCAGGTGTTCTTCCAGAAAAAACCTGGCTCACATCCTTTCATTTCATAGTTCTCAGTTCTCCAACATAGTAGTCTGGGTTTGGGTTTTGTTTGGGTTGTTTTTTTGTTTGCTTCTTGGTTCCTGATTTTTGGTTTGGGTTTTTTGTTTGTTGGGGTTTTCTTTTTTGTTTGTTTGGTTGGTTGGTTGGTTTGGGTTTGGGTTTGTTTTGTTTTGGGGTTTTTATTTATTTATTTTTTGTTATTTACAGTCTGTTAATAAAATGCCATTAAAAAATATTGTCCGCAGTGGCAGCCCAACAGAACAATAGCAGACAGTAGCAGACAGCCCAGCAGATCAATAAATCCTGACTACAGATTCTTTTATTTTAGTCTTGTTATTACTTTACCTTACTTTAAAAATTCTGCATCTGTAATTACCCTGAAGCTTTACAGAGTCTTCTATATGGGAGTGCAAGGAAGGATTTTTGGAGCTTCACGACTAAGCTTTAATAGCCTGCTAAATGATCAAAGGGCAAAGAGTCTCACATCACAAGGAGAGCAAAATCTGTTCTGTGTTTAAAGGATGGCATTTTAGCCTCACATGCCAAGTCCTGCAGCATTTTGACACTGCTGGAATGAGAAAGTTAAGCTGACTAAAAGCGAAATGTTAAACTTATTACTCTGTTGTTAAATGTGTTGCTTTGTGCCTACTCTGCTCTCTTTCTGGACAGGACCTCAAAAGTGGACTTAAACAGCAGGTAAAAAGATAGCTTTCTAAAGAAACTCTTTCAATCTAGCTGTCCAAATATGAGATCAGTATATCAGCCTTTTAACTGGAATTTTAATGTCACCATCCCCTTTTTAAAGGCTACTGTAGTTATGCTGAAGATATGGTGCTTCAGAGGACTGACCTGGGAGTCCTGGCTGAATATGTTCCCTGTCTCTGATTTTCCTGTAAATCCTACAGCACTCAGGCTCAGTTTGTACTCACTCTGTACCATTGTTTTCTACTGCTTGAAAAGTTCAGGGCTATTCCAGTTTTCAGACATCTGTTCAGTTTCCTAACTGCTTGGAGATAAACAGGATTTTGAGCTATGCTTCCTGGGGCTCAAAAGAAAGTTCACGTGTAGTTGTCCTTCTGAATGATTAATCAGACCTCTGGAAGTTCAAAGGATCATCTGAGATTGCTCTTTCAGACTATCTGAAGCTCTGTGTGAAGGCAGAGGGGCAGAGAATGTTCTGTGTCTCACAGGTTTTTAATGCTCTTTGTCATCTCCAGCTCAAATGCTCTAAGATCTAAGACACAGGAATATGCACAAAGTTGGTGAGAGTCATAGTCATGTCTATAATCATTGGAATATCTTTGAAGGATAAGTCCAGGGTCTTAAATCTACATTTAATTCGTTGCTTCATGTTAACAAAAGTCAAGTCAATGGTAATTTAAGTCATCTCAAACTAAGCAGGACTGTAAAAGTGAAGCTGCTTTTACAAAGCCAGGAGCTGCACCTGCAACACTTAAGCCAGAGGAAGCTATCACTGTAAGCCTTTCTCTTGTCCCTGGCTCAAGCCCCTGTCTCTGTAGGGTGGCCAAGTCCATTCCCATGTGTGCTGAGTGAGTGTGTGTGGAATTCTCTCATAGGTAATCAAACCACTGGGGTACTGCACTGTCAGGATGGCAAAGGAGAGAGAGTCTTGCTAAGGCAGTGCCTTTCAGATTGTGCATGCCTTACTTCTATACTTCATTAGGTGAACAATCAACAAGATCATTAAGAACAGGAATGATTTTGTTTTAGATATAACTTATTAATGAATAACTGGGCAAAAGTACAATTCTTAGACAAGACCTAAACGTCAAAGCCATTCAAGCTCGAAGTCTTTCTGATATTATTTATTTGAGAATTCAAATCAGAGTTGGGAGTGGAATGAGTGGGCACACCACAAACTACATAGAATCATAGAATGGTAAGGTTGGAAGGGACCTCAANTCTTGCTGCAGCCCAGCACTCGGTTGCTGTCTGGGCTGCACTCACACTGCAGGCTCATGTTGAGCTTTTCATCAACCCAGACCCCCAGGTCCTTTTCCTCAGATATTAAACACCTCACATACCTAATTTCAGCAGTATGTTTTAAATACCTATCTGCAGACATAAAATTCTCTTCCTGGGACTGTTTTGTTGACAGGGAATGTTGCAGACAGCAACTGAGTGCTGGGCTGCAGCAAGAGCAGTGTGGGCAGCAGGGCAAGGGAGGGAATTCTGCCCCTTTGCTCTACTCTCCTCAGATCCCACCTGGAGTCTTGTGTGCAGTTCTGGAGCCCCCAGCACAGGAAGGACATGGAACTGTTGGAGCAGGTCCAGGGGGTTGGAACTAGATGATCTTTGAGGTCCCTTCCAACCTTACTATTCTATGCTTCTATAAGCAGGATACTACACATTTAAGTGCATGCACACACTGATGTCTGGAGCTCCTCTGCAGAACTAGAGTTACACACACTATAGGGACATTTGTAGTGGGGAGTTAAAAGCTCTGTGTGTAGGATTTGCTTCTCTGGGTTACCTTAACAAAGGATTTGCCCTAGATCCATCTCACTCATGCTGCCTTTTGCATTTGAAAATCTTCTTCTAGCATAGCTGATTATGAGGAAAATAATAATAATAAAAATAATATATCTGTTTTTACTTCTTTTAGCTCTGTATGACTGAGTTCAGTGTTGGATTAATCCTGGTTGAGAGCTGAGCATTGCTTACCTTGCACTGGTATCACTACAGAAGGGACACAGAGAGCAATGCTTGTGTGCTGTTGCTGTCATTTCACAAGGGCTGTAGTTTTAACCTGGTTGGTTCTGCAGTTCTAGAAAGGTTTTGGTAGGAAGGATTTATTCAGTTTGCTGAGGATAAGGCAGTTAAAGCTTTGTTTCACACAGCTACCATCTCTTCAGTTTTATAGAAAAGAATCCATTTATGCACATTTGCATGGATTTTTTTTTTTCCCTTTTTCATTCCCAGATACTTCCACTTAAATCCTCTTTGTGGTTGGGTTTTTTTGTTTGTTTGTTTGCTTGGTTTTTTTTGCTTAACACATAATTATTCCAGCTGTAGATTTTAAAGGATGCTTCCACTTACCCAAAAGGTCTTTGCTAATGCTGTGTTGAGGGAAGAAAGAAAAAAAAAAAAAAAACTTTTCTGCTTTCTTTCTAAACTGTTCAATTACCTTATTTTTGTGGTAATTTTCTCCTTTCTTTAAGACACAATATTTGAAAAAGAATCTTTCCAAAGAAATAAGGGGGCTGAGGACTGTGTTGTATTTGAGAAGTGTCTGCTAATTTTGTGAGGGGGAAAGGAACTAAACTGCAAAAAAAAAAAATCTTCAAAAACAGAGTTCTTTGTTCTCATTAGTTTGGTTTTTTTTTTTTTTTTGTGGGCAAGTTTCACATTTGTTTTCTCTTTTAAGGCCTTTTAAATTTACCTATGGAAAAAGGCAAAGCTTTATGATATGAAAAAGGTGAAGTTTTATGATCTGATTCCTCTAAAACATCACAAGCGTGGCCGTGTAGAATTTCAGAAACATTCATAATCAGCTTTACTTAAGCTGAAGTTAAATTAAACTCAGTGGAAGCCAAGTTGGCTTAAAAACATGATTCATACAGACTCACCTATTATACCTTAGGGGCTTGTTGAAAGCTAGCAGAACTCAGAAAAGAAGCTTTTTTGAGGCTGTGCTTCTAAAAGCCACAATTTGTGCACAGGGTATGGTTGAACTCTGCTGTCAGTGAGAAGTGTTTAATGCCATTTCCCTCTTCCACCAGTGTCTTTCTTTCAATGCGATAATGGAGGAGCTTGGAATTTCACTCAAACATCAGAAGAAGTTAAAGAAAAGGTCGAGAACTAAGGGGAAATCCTCATTCACAAGCATCCTTACTTGTCACCAGAGGCGGACACTGAGGAAAGAAACCATAGCGTGAGCAGGAGGAAATATCAGGAACAACTGAAAAACAAAACAGAAACATTGCTGCCTACAAGTTGATTGTGGTGGGATTGCTGAAATATAAACATCTACCTTGTTCTTCAGAGATACTCTGTGGTTTCTTTTTTCTTTTTTTTCTTTTTTTTTTTAATCTAGTACAACAGTTTAAATGCTCACATAGACTGATGTACTACTAATCATCTGGGAAGTGTCTGTTTCTTTGGAGATGGATTTGTACGCTCACCTGGTTTGCATCTCTCTTCCCCCTTCCCACGCATTGCTGTGTGTGCTTTCTAAATAAATAAACAAACAAGAGACAGGGTTCTTTTTTTCCAGTAGTCTGGGAGTGATTTTGTTTTGTCCTTTAGAAGAAAAGATTGTAGTTCTACTGAGTAAAGAAAAAAAAAAAACAACAAAACAGACCAGTAAAGAAAATAAAACAATTATACAATTAATTCATAAACAGTTACTACAAAAAATGTATTAAATGTGATGGTTTGGGTGTTCCCTGCCCCCCCACACTTTATGATATCACCCAGACTAGACTCAGCCAGCTGGAAGTTAAGGACTGAAGCTCTATTTACAGCTTAGCACAATGTACAAGCAGAGATATACACAATAGACAGACATATACAAGTTAAAGGTAATACAGAAACACAATTCCCCTCCCAGCAATCAGAGTCCTCAGGAGGGGCTCCCAAGCACCCTTCCACCTTCTTTCCACCCCTATACCTTACCCCAGGGTTTGCCTTACGTGCAAGGTGAGTTTGGAGGATGGGCAAGGTGGGGTTAGAAGTAGAGTGGTTAGTTAGGTTAGCAGAGAGGCCAAGACCAAACCAACAGCCAAACCAGACCAAACCAAGACAGAATCTCTTTGTTTTATCTATGTTTGTGTTCTTGTTCTTATCCATCTCAGCAAGCCTATGAGTGAAGCAGACATCACCTGTGTTTGCTTTTCACAGCCTATAATCTATGTTTTTTATTAAAATATTTCAATCAGCCTCAAAACAGCACAACTACAAAAATGTGGTTGTAAATGCAAAGGTATCCAACAATGAGTTATTTTTGTTTCCTCTGATATGGTAAGGAACACTTTTCAGGTTCTTTTCTGTGAGAAAGTTATTTATCTTTTTCTCCTTTTATTTTCTTTTGAAATACAATTATTAGGTAATGCCATGGCTGTAGGTGTTCAAAAAGGAAAGCAAAACAGTCACTAAACAGAGGAAAGCAGCACTGATGTTATCAAACTGCCATATCCTCCAGCCCCTGATACCAATAAAACAACTCCTGACTTCAGAATTAAAATCTCTTAGAAATTAGAGCCAAGATTATTGAATTTATAACAGATCTTTACCACAAAGTTAACAGCATCTGACGGAAACACAGCCAGTGGTTAGGAATTGAATTTTTTTTTTCTTGCAGCTACTGGGGGCACTAGCAAAATGTTTTAACAATGAAGGAGAAATTAAGTAGTTTTTTTGTGAAGAAGCCACTGACTGGAGAACAGAGATGCATTATAGCAGCAGATCTCCCTCCTGTCCCCTGAAGCTGCACCTTTATATTGCAGTAAGGTGGAGCACATTTATATTTATTGCAATGTTGTTCCTGTGATAAATTCTGTTGCTCCTGGGGCTTCTGTTGGTGCCAGCTGGTAAGCTCTGAGGATGACTGTGGAAGGAAGCCAGTGAAATGTGGGCACACCCACACTTCAAGGGACAAGGATAGGTGTAGGAATTGGGTGCCTCCTTGCACCCAGTGGCTGGAAGCTGTAGCCTTGCCTTGCTACACACCCAGTTAGATGTGCAGACCTAGGGCTACCCCACTGTTATGACTACCTCTGATCCTAAGGTGGGGCTGAAAAACTGGAACTAAAAAACTGGAGCCACTGATTGCTTTTCTGCACAGCACATAGGGCTGGGTGAGCCTGAGTTGTACCAACAGCATTTATTTCACTTGTGACAATGTTCTTCGCCAAAGTGCTTCAATGAAGCCTTGAGTTTTATTGTCTGTCTTATATTCCCCCAGGGAACTTAGTGCTTACCACTGATTACTTTCCCCTTGTACCCATGGTCATTTCCTTTGCAAAAGGAGAAAGTAAGGTGAAAGCCTTTGAAGAAATCTGTCTTCCACCCTCACCTCACACCTTTGGTCCCCACAGTCCCCTCTGAACTTTTACATTGCTCTGCGTGAAGGGCAATCTGCAATGAACAGTGTTCCTTACAAAAGTCCTGCTTCCAAAGTGGTGAGTTTAGATACTATTACAGACTAGAAGACACCTCTGCTTATTTAGCCTTTCCAGAGGCAGTCAAGTTTTCTACACCTCTCCCTGTTACCACTGCTTGCCACAAGGCTGTCTGTAATCAGTCTATATCCTACTCAAAGCGCAATGCCAAAAACTCCACCTGCCTTTCCGCCTCTATTGTCTTCTTGAGTCTCAAAGGTTGTGCTGCTGCTCACACACCTTGTGAGGACCTCTCTGCCTGAACTGGGTGAGGTGGGTGACCCCTCCATCATACAGGCAATGACAATTTCAGCCTGAGTTGAGGGCCATTGCTGTGTATAATTGTACCTTTTTGTGGGGGAGATACTTTTACCAAACTCTTTATCCGTTTTGCTGAGGTTGGTTTGTCCTCAGCCACACTGATGCCTGAACCAGCTTGGTGGTACCTGCAAGTTAACAAAAACAAAAGTTAACCTGCAAGTTAACAAAAAGTACTCACTAGTAGCCACTCATAAAGGAGACCAAGATGCTGGACAGACCCCTGTAGAAGCTCCTCATTTTGACAGTAGGACTGAGAGTTAACAGGACAGTTAACAACACTTTTGGCTATTGTAGAGTGTATGTCAGTTGGCCTGTTGCCCTACTTGTGAAAACGACATGAGGACGACATCAAAGACATTAAGGACTCCTTCCCTCACCCACAGTGTTTATTCAGATGTTAACAAAGAAAATTCATCAGATTAATAATCTGATTTGACTCTACTTTTGACAGACCCACATAAACTCTTGCTCATTTCCTACCGATCGCTTACGAAATAGTTATTTCACACAAGTGTTTGCCAGGCAACTAAAGTTGATCTGTCCAGCCCCAAATTCCCTGGATTCTCTTTTCCTTCCTCTGAGGATAGAGATTATCATTGTTGTTTCCCAGCACTCATTTTGGACTGTGTCTACCCTCCAGGAGTTTTGGAGCTGTCAGCCACTTTGAAAGGAAGGAGAGAAGGGCTGCAGTAGGAGCTCTAACATTGGTGCTTGCTTTTGCAAAGTTTAGTTTGCTATGTAGTCCAGTGACATGTTGGGCTGATATGTCATAATTAAGAAAACTAGCCCCTGGCTGTGAGAGCTCATAGAAAATTTTATGATAAGGTGCTTTCATACTCTCAGAAGGCAATCATCAGGTTACAAACAGGCCATTCAGCCTACCAAACACTGCTCTAATATCATAATTTAAAAGCAGGTTATTATTTTTTAGTCCGTGTAACTCTATTGCTCTGCCATCCACAGCCTTCAGCTAAGATATTTTTAAATTAATAAGTGATGAAAGATTTATGATCAACCTTTTTCCTTTTCTTTAACACTTCTATGTGGTTTTGACTTTGAAGTTAAAGAATTCTAAATTCTTTTTTCTTTTTTTTTTAATCTAGTAATGTTTTCCTGAAACTAAGAGACAGTATTTTTAAGGGTTATTTTTCACATTTCAACTTTCTTATTGATATTAGTGGTCTACCACTTGTGAAGAAGTGCTGGAAGAATAAAATTTGGCTCTCTTTGCTCTCTGGAAAGAAATATGTGACAGTAGGAAAACAATAAATAAAGCATATTTGGTTCTTCT
>WBNM01001940.1:0-59271 GCA_013399055.1 Ramphastos sulfuratus
ACTCCTAAACCCATCACAAACACTAAGCTCTTTCCTGCCTGTTATGAGATTTTCTTTACACAATCATAGCTACCACCACTTGTCACAACAGTTTGGTTTTCCTCCTGACCCCACATGTCCTTCTGTTTGAGACAGATTGGTAATGTTATGCTTTTAAAAACAAGTGATGAATAATAAGAAAGTTACCTCATAGCCTCTGATATTTGCACTTTTTGAGCAACGATAAGCGGAATATGTCTCTAGGCCAGTCAAAGCATTGAACTGTTCCTGGACCTTGATGATGACAACACAACAACTACTGGGGTCTCTGAAAGATGATATCCTAGGAGCGACACAGCCTGTTCTCATAGGAGACAGTCAGAACAGCAGCACCTTGAGATGAAGCACAGAGTGATCTGGGAGTGTAGACTTCTCTGCTGTCTGCCCTGGGTCTCCTGAACCCATTCTAATGGTTTTACTATTTTATCAGATGCTGTGAACTTCGTGCATGACATTGGTGGCAAACCAGCTGAGTAACCTCTGTGACTGATATTTGTCTGCATGCACAATGGCACATACACACAGGTGCAGTGTCTGTAACTTAACACTACCAAATAAAAAGTGAGTGCATTCTTTTTATCCTCTACTCATAGCCATTACAAAATATCACCTGCCTGACTTACACTTCTACTCCCTGTTTATTCACTAGAGCTGACTATTCATATGCCAGGTTACCATGAGATGATCACAGCCAATTATTTTTCTCTGAAATAGAATTCAAACCCACATTTCCTACATTTTCTCACTAGTTGCCAGTAGAAATTAAATCTGCTACAAGGTGAACTATTGAGCTAGCATAGCATGAAGTCCAATCAGATTTTTCAACTAACACCAGCATCTGCAGAAAAGGGTAGAGGAAGCATCTCATCCTGTCATTAACAGAAAAATGGGCTTGTACACAACAAGGAAGTTTAAGCCCTTGCTGCCAGATGGTACTCATGCTGGAGCTGAAAGAATTGACTGGCCTCACTGTGAGGTTAATGTCATGTTACCTTCAATGACTAACCATGTTCAGGACAGGTCTCAGAGTCACAGAATGGCTACGGTTGGGAAAGCCTTTGAAGATCATCGAGTCCAACCATTATCTGGTGCTAAAACATGTCCCTCTGTAGCACATCTTTGTCTCTTTGAAATGCCTTCAGGGATGGGGATTCCCCCACCCACCCTGGGGAGCCTGTTTCAGTCTTTGAGAACCCTTTCAGTGAAGAAGTTTCTTCTAAAAAAGAAACTAAACCTTCCCTGGTGCAACTTGAGGGCATTTCCACTTACCCTATCACTCATTACCAGGGAGAAGAGACCAACATCCACCTCACTCCCACCTCCCTTCAGGGTGCTGTGGAGAGTGCAAAGGTCTGTCCTTAGCCTCCTCTTATCCAGGTTGAACAATCTCAGTTCCCTNCATGCAGCTGGCTCATGTGCAACCTCCTGGAAATGTGCTTTCTGAAAAAGCCAGCTTTACAGAAGGGGACATAGAAATGGCAAACTAATATACTAAAGGAAAGAACATAATATTGCTGATATCCAGTTTTTCAGATATTAGAAAACATTGCCTTCACCTCCCTTTACATTATCTGAATACTGAATGGTGTCCTGGGGATACTGCTGTCAGGATGTGCATAAACAGGACAAATAACTATGGCTCCTGTCCCTATTGTATCCTTTTGTTCATTTCTTTATTACTAATCTGAAAGGAAATAGTAATAGAAAAACACACATCCACCTCAATCAGCACATGTAATTCCTCAAAGACTTCAAAACACAAACAAACTAAGGTTTTGTTATGTCCTTGCCTGCATTACTTCCCTACTGATCCAAGAGGTAATGTGAGTGTTAACAAAGGATCCTTGTCTTGCTAAACTAGTTCTTAGAGAGATGCCTCTTCACCATTTCATATTTAACATAAACATGCAGATAGAAGACCCATTTCAGTAAAAAAACCCAGACACTCCTGAGATAACTGCATGATATTGAGCACCTCTGGAGCATTTAGTGGTAAGGGGCTTATCCTTCATCCATTTAAAAGACAAATGTTCACTGACTTGACTAGAACCAGACTGTCAATAACTGATGTGGAAGGAGTAAGCAAAGGCAATATGGAGAGTAACTAAAATTGATTCCACTCTCTCAAAATTATTGAATTAGAAGAGAATTAAAAGGGTACATTTCCAACTGTTCTGTCTGGTTTTACTCACATAATTTAGATTTCTTCTAGCAGAAAGTTAAAATTACCACTGAACTACTGACTAATGAACCTTTTCCAGTGCAACTGCTTTAGAAAGCCTTATGTCATCTCTCAGTGCCAAAATAAAGAATGGCATGCAAAGGTCCCTTCTAACTCTGTTCCACGGCCCAGAGGAAATGAGGTCAAAACAAATAAATGCATACATTTAAGATGCCTGTCAAGAAAGATGTCTGTCTTGATTCTCAGACTCCTCTGTGCTTGAGAGGTACCACTGAAACCACCAAAGAGTTGCATTACTCTCAGAACTATCTGAAAATGTTATCAGCCATATTTTAGAATGCATAGCTTGTACTTAGTAGGCAACTTTCCACAAAAATCAGTGAGTGATGAAGCAGAATTCACAAAAGTCTGAACTAAATTTGTCATGTATCTTAGAAGAAAAACTCTGCAATCAAGAAATTTTTCTTGCTTTGACTGGTTTGAGATGCAAAACCAGACTACAAGAACTTGTAGAAGAAAGAAAAATAACACTACAAGCATGTCAGTTTCTCAGCTCTGTGGAATTAAAACCCACAAATACCTATACCTGTTGCTGCATTCATTTGCCAAAAAAAAAAAAAATGCACAGAAGCAGAGACAAAACTGGCTATCTGGAAAGAAAATAATTCTCAAATATTTAGAGTCTCCCAGTGCTAAGTCATCATGCTGTCTTGCAGACAGAATGTGTGTCTTTCATCTCCATCACTCTGACAAGTGCCTCACGGGTATCTGCCTCCACTTAATAACATCCAGTGTATAACCTGGTACCAGTGATATGGAAAAGCCCTGGTGGGAAATGTTATCTCCCCACCACGAGTGCACTTCTGCTCTGTGTATACACATTCCCTGTTTAAACCTTCATTCAGCAATGGAGGCAAAAATACTTCTCCACTCTCACACCCCTGGGAATTGCCACTGAGAGAGTACCACTTTAGATCCGTCAGACAGGGACATTTTATTACCTGAAGGATGTTTTCTTAACCCGAGATCTAAAATATAAATGAACTGCAGTGCAAATGATGCAAGATCTAGCAGAAAGACAGAAGGATGGAAAGCTTCCCAGAGAGATTCCGTGGGGAGAAGTCTGATTTATTTTATACTGATAAATATGACAAAAAGATATTCATATACCAAGTTTTAATAAGTTTGTGGTTGACAGGGGGAACTGAAGGCAGTCTTGAGCAGCAGCTAGCATATGATACAAGATATTAACCAGGAGAATTAGAAGAGGTGATAAGGTGCTCCAAGTAGATTAAATTTAATGGCAGAAGATACTAGACACAAAACTTCTTTGTGAGGATATTATGAACCAAAGAAGGTGCTGTCCTTTCTTAGCAACTTTTCATTTGTATTGTGGGATAAAATCCAAGAGATCTTCCAAGAGCCTGCAGTATTTAGGTTGAGCAGAGTATGTTTAGATATGAAAGGTCAGAGCTGTCTATGAGAAGACAACAAGTGGGAAAGCAAACAGAGGATAAATCAAGAGCTTATTTTAAAATATGCCATCATGAAAACTTTGCCTTTTCATGAGAGGCAGAGAAGTTCTTTTCTGTACTGAAACAGGGATTCAGGGTTTGCTGCTAAAAACACTGGAAAACCATTAGATGATCCTTCAGGAGCCTTACTCTGAATTGTGCTACTGTTCCAGTAAATAAACACTCTTTGCATTTGTTAAATAAGTTGTCAATTCTTCCTTGTACTGAAAGCTTAGGAAAGGATTGCTTTTGCTATGAAGGGATACGAGTTAAGTTTCTGAGGCAGACAGAACTAAGAGGAAGAAAAGGAGGCAACTGGGTCATGGGCTGTGGCTTAACCCTGAGCTGAAAAGTATTTGCATACAGATTTGGGCAAAGTTTCCTAACCAATTTTTTGACAAAGAGAAAGAAAGGTGGAAGCATGACATTGACCAGTTCTTGATTTCTCCTGGGCTCAAGAAAAAAGACCTTAGCATCTATTTATTTATAAGCTTTAACAAGTTCATCAACAATTTGCTATCCTCACTGCAAAGTGACAAATTTTGAATAGGTTCTTCAGGTAAGTAGGTAGCATATACTAAAAGTGAATTGCTTTTGAAACTGTAGCAGAATATCAGAATCCTTTGGCCTGCAAAACCACACTGGAAACCTGCTTTTAAAAAGTTCTTAAAGAAAGCAAGGGTGCTTCTGTCTTCCACCTTCTCAGCCTAACACTGGTTCCATCAATTCCTTAGGTGAACCCAGTCATTTCCAGGAAGCTGGCTTACATTTCGTGATGCCAAAAATAGAACTTACTCCAAAACTGTATGGAAAAGATAATTCACTTAGCCACTTTCTAAGATGCTCTCCTATTATTAATCCTAATGCTGGGACACACACGATTGTGAAGATATTAATCACAGTTTACTCTCCAGAGAAAAAGTCAATAGAATGTTTAACTTCTGATTTATATACAAGATTTAAGTATTTCACCTGTGTAATTCTGCACAGTCAGTACCTTATTTCTTCTAATTAAATCTTTATATCAGCTCCCAGTGGGCTTGATTTTTCTCTTACTAACAGCAAGTTTATTAATATAACTTTCATCAATCAAATGGTGGTAGTGGCTAAATAAGATTAACAAAAGAAAAAGCCAAATCAAGGCCATTGACTTTGTGTAACAGACAGACTTTGCTGGTCTGCTCAGAGCTAAACAGTGCTTACTGAATGCTGAAGCAGAATGTTGGGCAGGACAGGGAAGGAATTTTTTATTGTTTAGAGACCTGTGTTGAAGGATCAACTTGCAAGATGACGAAAATATCTCCTCAGTAAGCAAAATCAGGCAGTAAATATCACCACAAGGACTAATAATCTTTGCCACTTTCGTACATACTACAGACTGAAAGCTAAACTGCAGAGCAGTGAAATACACTCAAAATGATGTTAGGGGCAGGAAAGTTTACACTTTATTGACTGCTGTTTAGTTGAACTCCACTCATGCTAGGTTAGAGCTCCCCAAGTCAGTGTATGCAGCTTTAAGGTGTTTAAGGGAGATGATGACACTGAAAATCAGAGGAATCGGAACTCTGTACCACACCAGAGGAATGATCTCCTTCACCTGCACATCAGCATACAGCTGGGGATATAGAAGGTGGTAGAGGGCACAGAAAAGGGCTACAAAGATGATCTGAGGACTAGAACATCTCTCCTGAAAAGACTGAAAGAATTGGGTCTTTTTAGTCTGCACAAGAGAAGACTGGGTTAGGGGGAGATCTCATAAATGTTTACGAATCAATTAAAGAGTGGGTGTCAGGAGGATGGGACCAGTCTTGTCAGTGGTGTCCATTGTCAGGAGAAGTAGAAAGGGACAGAAACTTGAATATAAGAAGTTCCATCCAAAAATGGGGAGGAACTCCTTTAATTTAAGGGTGACAGAACACTGATACAGGCTGCCCAGAACGGTGGTGGAGTCTCCATCTCTAATGACACTTAAAATCCACCTGGCTGTGATCCTGTGTGACCTTCTCTAGGTGACCCTGCATTGGCAGGGGCCTTCAACTTGATGATCTCCAGAGGTCCCTTCAAAGCCCCACCATTCTGTGATTGTCTCCTGTAATCCCTGTCAATCAGTTCAACTGCTACTTTTAGAGTCAGAGTTGGACTATGCCCCAGAATGAACTGCTGATGTACCCTTGTTAACACAGAAAGATAACATTAAAAGCTCCTAATGAAGGTAAGTTAGTAAATTATGAGAGGTGTATAGGATAAGGACTAAAAGGCTTTAGCTTCCTCCAGGGAAAACAGGCTATTACAGGTGGCAGGCATAAGCTATGCCTGTATAATAAGCAGATTAGCATAAGCAAAGCCATGAAAGACAAAATGTACCTGCATCTGGGCTCTGGATTTTGTTAGCCCAGTTCTTTGTGATAAGCAGTACCTCCCTACAGACAGAAGTTAACTGTTCAGACCCTGCAGGTGAAGTTACATAGAAGCCTATACACTCAACTATAGGAAATTCTACTTTACCAGCTGCTAAAAATTCTAGAATCCTAGAATGGTATGGGTTGGAAGGGACCTTAAAGATCATCTAGTTCCCACCCTCCTGACATGAGCAGGGACACCTTCCACTAAATGAGGTTGCTCTAGGACCTGTTCAACCTGACCTTGAACACTTCCAAGGAGGGGGCCCCCACAACTCCCTGGGCAACCTGTTCCAGTGCCTCACCACCCTCACTGGAAAGAACTTCCTCCTAACACCCAGTCTAAATCTTCCCTCTGCCAGTTTAAACCCATTGCCTCTTGTCCTGTCATTGCAAGATCTTGTAAATAGTCCTTCCCCAGCCTTCCTGTAGGCCCTCTTCAGATACTGGAAGGCTACTCTAAGGTCTCCTGGAAGCCTTCTCTTCTCCAGGCTGCAGAGCCCCAACTCTCTCAGTCTGGCATTTCCTCTTAACCTGTCACTTGCTACTAGGGAGAAATGACCATAAAAAGACCACCCAATGAAAATCAATCAAACAGTTGTATTTTTACTATGGCACACACTGTAGTAACAAAGGAAACCACAAAGCCTTCAAGAAACTCAAACTCAAGTATGTAGATAATGAGTTTTATGGAGTTTACTAAGAACATGTGCCTAAGTACTAGACTGCTCCATTTTGAAACAAAATATTTACTTAGAGGAGAGTCCTGCAAGATAGAATAAAAACAAATGGAAGTCATTTTGCCACACAGAGAAAGGGTGATATTTTGTCTGTCTTTTGTGCCAAAAGAACATTTATGTCTTCCTTTTTTCAATCTAACAACTGTTTCAATATTCTTTCACCTCTTACTCAAAGAAATATGCAATAAAGACTTAATGCAGATGCAGTTTAGAGTTTATATTTTGTATAGCAATGGTTTTGACTTTCAGGTTCACGCTGCTTTTAAACACCATCACCAAAAATCATATCAATTATCTATATAACAAAAACCCTAAACACTTACCTGATGAGATGTCTATTCGGTTCTTCTTCACTTGGGTGACATTGATATGGACACTGACTTTGCCCTCATTTATGTCAATCTCTACATTCCCCAGGTCATCTGCAAAGTTGCTGAAGACAAGAAGTCCGTTGGGGTTCCAAGTGCGGAAAAGGAAACTGACCGAGAACAGATCCTGGCTTGGACGACCAGAAACTTCAAGGTAACTGGTGGCATTGAAAAAGACAGGCACTGTATGTGGCTCCACACAAGAAAAACTTAGATTTCCCTAAGTAAAACACACACAAAAAAGCAAAAATGTAAGGAGAATGGTAAGATTCTACTAAACTCATATCATAGCTATGCTCTACATAGCTCTATCATAGCTACTGATAGAAAAGTATTCAGGGTTTCTTTCATTCATTCTAGAGAGTACTGTGATCAATCCAACTTGCATGTCAAAATGTGCTATCAATTTTAACATTACTGCTGTTGTAATGCTGAGGTTCCTGTTTTTTCTAGCAGTGGTCCCATTATATTATTTACTTCACGCACACACACTAAAAAGTAGTCTTTGCCCTGAAAGGTTACAGTCAAAGCTAAGATGGAAGCATTAATATTCCCTGTTCCAAGACAAAGGAATGAATCACAGCACATTTGGGCTTATTTGTCATCACCGAAGGAGCCTGTAACAGAGCAGTAGTTTGTCCTTCTGTGAAAATGAAATGCAGCCTTCAAAATGCTCTTATATCAGTATGTCCATTGATGTAAGACCTAAGGTTGTGAAAGAATGATGTACAATACCTTCTGAAGAGCCATTATTCTACTGAATAATACTACATAAGTTAATACTTCATGAAGCAAAACGATTGGGAGCAGCTGATCATATAAAGGTTTAGTTTAGAAGGGACCTTAAAGATCATCTAGTCCCAACCCCCCATTCATAAGCACAAACACCTCCTACCAGACCAGGTTGTTCAAGACCCCATCATCAAGGTTTCATTAAGCCTCTGAACACTTCCATGCTCGAAGCCTCCACAACTTCTCTAGGCAACCTGTTCCATTATCTCACCATCTTCATGGGGAAAAACTTCTTCCCAACAGCTCATCTAAATCAAGGTTCTTGGAGTTTGAAACTACGAGTAATGCCTAACAGTTGTAGTTAGTCAACAGTTTTCTCTTTAAAGAAACTGCAGTTTTCACACTGTAAAATTTTACTCTTTAGGAAATTGTGAAAATATCCAGTCAACCTTGTGGATTTCCAAGGCTTTAAAATGTATCTGTGAAAACAAGACTAGAAGTGGATCTCATGTCATTTCTCATGAAAAAACACAATGGTAAGATTACATTTTCTTTGTTTTTCCTCTTTAAATGTCATAAAGAATTTCCAGTGATTTCTGTTTAGAATTGACTTTTTAATGCACCAATACAAATTTCCTCTGCTAAAGAATTCCTCCTACATGCCAAAATAGATCCTGATCTATGGTTGGGTTTTCTGGTAACTTGTGGCAGATGGATATTCTGAGGCTATTTCAGGTCAGTTTGAGAAGAATGAATTTTATCTGATGCAGTATGGAGATGATTTCTGTGATCAAGACAGCAGTTCCTTTGATATTTATTTGTTGGTTTAAACAAACAAACAAACAAAAACAGGGATTGAACAATACTTTCAGAGATTGCTAGATGGTTAGAGATCTAGCTAGAGGTTAGAGGTACACAGAGGGCAACAGCATTTTATAAGAGCAGACATCTCAGGGTTCAGTCTTACATGCCAGTTAAGCGGTGCCCAGAGAAAGTTTTGTAGACATTTCTAAGAGTCTCTCTTGCTAACTCATTTCTGTGAGGAGCCACTAATTTCCTCAGGACAAGAAAGCTTTCATATCCCATTGACACTTCACTGTCCTCCTGATGCTTTGGATACTCACACCTAGAACACCCAATAGTGGCAATGGCACTGAAGACAAGTCAAATCGTCTTCCACATCAGTGAATGCACTAACCATAAACAGCCTAACTGCATAAAAGGCTTCTTGAGGAACTAACATAGAATTCCAAGTTCTCTGCTAGTTTGTGTTCCCTACTGAGCTATTCAGATTAATCTGAACTGGATTATCTAGTCACTCTATGTCATTTAAACTAAGCCTATTGCATGTAGATTGCTCACTAGGTCTAGGTCAAGAGGTGAAGTTAATCTGCAGTTTGTCTCCATAACACCATTGCTGTTTTTCAAAGAGAAAGAGATCCTTTACTATTGATTTAGTGTGACTTGCTGAATGGTTTTCTGGGCACTGACATGTGGAAGTCAAACATATACTAAGCTGTTTTACTGAAACTGTTGGTCTCATCAGGGAATTTTCCTATTATAATGGATGGGAAATGGTGAAAAACCCTTTAATTTGGGTAGCTGGAGCTTTGAATCAAGGTCTTTAATCTGTGCTGCAAATTACCTTCATGTTTACCTCTAATAAATCAGTTTTGCCTATCCACATTCAGGTATTATCCCTTGTGGAAATACTGCTGGGTCTTAAATCCTTTCCCAATTAATAAAGCTGAACACACAGGTCCCAAAAGGGAGGTAATGAGTTTATTAAGTCTACAATACCTGTTAGATCAGGAAGGATTATACAGTACAGGCAATGTATTGTATGCTAATTTTATCATGTTATTTCAGTATTTTTTTTTCAAAATAGTTCATTACTTATCCTTGAGCTTACAACAGAATCTACTTAATAGAAGTAATTTAAAGTGAAACACTCATCAAGAGTTTATATATGATTATACTCAATATCACATGGCTGCAGGGGTGCATAGAGAATAGACCTAGAGAATGTAAGGATGGAGGGCAGCAAACATGAATTTCCTTAGCATTCTTCAGCTGCAGTCTTTAAAACTGGAGTGGCTATTTGGTGGAAATTAAATCCTGTTAGTGATCGTGCTGCATGCCCTTAATATATCTCTGGGTAGGAAAATCTGTTAAAATAATTAAATTCTAAACTCTGATTTCTCTAGACCACTCCTTTTTAGCTGCATACTACAGTCTCTTCTAGTGGTACAATGTTCAATACCCCGCTGTCATGGAAGGTGAAGGAAGACCTACAAAGGTTATTTATGTTAGTAGGGAATACTGGAAAAAAATACTGGACAATTGTTTGCAAGCATGTTCCCTGTTTCTGTCTTACTCCTGAGTCAAACTGTACACAAGAGTTAGCATCTACTGTGCTAGTCAGCTGCTGCAACTCTTGTCTGCTGCTTGGTTCAGGAGAAGCAGACACTTAACATTTCTGTCTGAATTGTCCTTTTCTCCCCAACCTTCCCTTCTGGGCATCTTTATCATTTGTCTTATCTTCTATGAAAACAAACAAACAAACACCAGGCTTCTCTAATAAGAACAACAATAACTGCCCAAGACCATCTGATACATTCTCCCCAAATAGCTACTATCATCTTATGTCTTAAAGGATTGGCAAACATTTCCCCCCCTTTTATTCTGACTCTCTAAATCTAAAAGAAATACACTATTCAAGTCAATATTGAACTTCATTTACATTTAAAATACTTTTCTCTTTACATCCTTACTCTTCAATAAATGAAGGAGATGCTTGGTGGTGTTTCTGTACTCATAATACCTATGTGTATGAGACCTAATTTTAGGGTTTTTTTTTACCTTTTCTTTTGTTCAAAGACAAATTAAGATTAGCATCTTAGCATTTTTTGTTCTATTGGCTTTTCTCATTCCTTCTAACTTCTCAATTTTTCACTGTGTGACTTCAGAAATTCAACTATCTGCATCTGAAAATATTTTTTTTTCCTCTGCGTCACACATCTTTAATGCCTTTCTTTAATCCATGTTCTCCATCACTGACACTTCTCACCACCCTGATGGTTAATTTGTTTGTATTCCATTTAATTCCATTTTGTCTTTCTTGCCTCTGGAGTTAATACATCATTTAAGGCAAGGAATGTCTACTGTCTCCTGCAATGAAGCTTTGATCCCTGTTGAATTGCTTCAGGGCCATCATCAACAACAACAGGAAATGGCTTCAGGTTGCACAAGGGGAGGTTTAGGTTGGATAGTAGAAGAACCTTCTTGACTGAAAGGTTTCTGAAAGACTGGAACAGGCTGCCCAGGGAGGTGGTTGAATTCTCACCCCTGGAGGTGCTTCAAAGAGGCAGAGATGTGGTGCTGAGAGACTGAGTTTAACCCCAGATTTGTAGAGGCAGAGAATGGTTGGACTGGATGATCTTAAAGGTCTTTTCCAACTGAAACGATTCTACAACAGTAGCCTCAACCAAGTCTATTTTTCATGCCAAATCAGACTAAAAGCTGTGAGGAAAAAAACTACACCTTTTGTAAGGAACATAGAAATCCATGTTGATTTAGAGAAAAATGTATTTTGTTTTTGAAGAGCTGAATTAATTTGAATGATTCTGCTGCAAACAAAGGTCACTTCTATAGCCATTCTCAGGACTGGTAATCAAGGCAACCATCATATCCTCTTCATGCAGCACTAACACTGCCAAAGCTTCTCTCATGGATTTTGCTTTCATGTTACAGCTAACAGACTTTTAAGAACGAGCAAACAGAGAAACAAATAAGCTGAGGTATGATTTTACAGAGACTTTACAGGCCTGCCAGCTAGGCTGCACTTTTGAAAGGACAGAGTTTGCACTCCAGAAATCTCTTCTGTACCACTGCTGCACAGAAGAGGTTTAAGAACGTGTCCTGCCAACTTGCAGTGGGCTTGAGCATGCAAAAGGGAAAGACTGCCCCTGTACAAAGATTCTTTCCTAAATCAGGTATCAATCTTTGATCAGTGCCTACAGTGTAAGCTCTAAATGCACTGCAGGTAAGAAATCACAGGCAATTTGGGAAGAGAAAAAGTCAAAGATTCAGGAGTTCATGTGACTGGGTCAAAAAAAATAGTAATTCTAAAAGTGGAGCCTTCCTCCACAGTGCATATGTCATGCTCTTGGTCTTTTTCAATCCTGAAAAATCATGTGTAGCAGGCTATATTACTGAGTTTGTATAGGCACATGTCCCATGTTCAAAATTATCTTTCACACTGCCATGACCATTTCACCACACTGTAGATAAATTTACATGGATCTTCGGTATTACTACCCAAGGAGCAACCAAATGGTAATCAATCCTTTGGCACTTCACAGAATCACAGAATCACCTACTTGGAAAAGACCTTAAGATCACTGAGTCAAATCATAACCTAACATCTCCTTCTACACAACTGTTAGATCATGTACCTAAGCTCCTCATCCAAACATCTTTTAAATGCCTCCACAGGTGGTGATCCCACCACTTCCCTGGGTAGCCTGTTCCACTGCCTGATGATTTTTTTCCCCCCTAACATCTAAACTAAACTTTCTCTGGTGTGACTGGAAGCCATTTCCTCTCATCATATCACTTGTCACCCAGGAGAAGAGGCTGCCCTCCACCTCACTACAACCTCCCTTCAGGTTAGTTATAGACAGCAATGAGGTCTCCCCTCAGCCTCTTCTCCAGGCTGAACGATCCCAGTTCCCTCAGCCAGTCCTCATAGAACTTGTGCTCATAGACCCCTTACACCACTGCACATGCAAAATGCTATTATTACACAAAGAGAAAAGCAATAGTGGAACCATGCACATCGTCAGCAGGACTCTGTGAAGGCTTGTTATGGCTTAAGGCTTAGCTCAGTTTTTGTGTCTAACTTTAAGTGAGAAACAGGAACTTTACAGAGATGTTGAAAAAAAAAAAAGGTAAATAATTGGCTATTGGATGCAACAAGAAAAATGAAGATAAATGTGTATGATTCCATTTCTATGTTAATTGGGATAAAAAGCCAGTGTATAAACAATTCTTGCTTCTTTCTGTCCTTGGCTTTGGTCTCCTTGCAATGATTTCTGCTTTGCACTGTTCCCCTTATCTCTGTCCTAACCTTCTTAGAATCATAGAATGGTTTAGGCTGGAAGGGATCTCAAAGATCATCTAATTCCAACCCCCTGCCATAGGCAGGGACACCTCCCACTAGTACAGCTCATTCAAGGCCTTGTCCAACCTGGCCTTGAACACCTCCAGGGACGGAGCAGCCACAGCCTCCCTGTGTGGAGCAACCTGTGCCAGTGTCTCACCACCCTCACTGGAAAGAGCTTCCTCCTGACATCCAGTTTAAATCTTCCCTCTGCCAGTTTAAACCCATTACTCCTCATCCTGTCATTACAAGACCTTGTAAATAGTCCCTCCCCAGCCCTCCTGTGGGCCCTTTTTAGATACTGGAAGGCTACTAGAAGGTCTTCTCTTCGCCTTCTCTTCTCCAGGCTGAAGAGCCCGACTGGTACAAACTGTTTGGGAGGTAATGGGATAGGGAGCGGAAAGCAAGTCCAGCTGCTGGGAACCCTGCTGGGCTTTGGCCTCAGGGAGGTGTTGAGGAACAATTCAAGGGGATCCCTGTGAGGATCCTTGTGCTATTTCTAAATTGTAAATAATTGTAAACATATTTTTCTACATAGATATTGTATTATATGCTTGTGAATTTAGCTTGCNCAAGAAAAATGAAGATAAATGTGTATGATTCCATTTCTATGTTAATTGGGATAAAAAGCCAGTGTATAAACAATTCTTGCTTCTTTCTGTCCTTGGCTTTGGTCTCCTTGCAATGATTTCTGCTTTGCACTGTTCCCCTTATCTCTGTCCTAACCTTCTTAGAATCATAGAATGGTTTAGGCTGGAAGGGATCTCAAAGATCATCTAATTCCAACCCCCTGCCATAGGCAGGGACACCTCCCACTAGTACAGCTCATTCAAGGCCTTGTCCAACCTGGCCTTGAACACCTCCAGGGACGGAGCAGCCACAGCCTCCCTGTGTGGAGCAACCTGTGCCAGTGTCTCACCACCCTCACTGGAAAGAGCTTCCTCCTGACATCCAGTTTAAATCTTCCCTCTGCCAGTTTAAACCCATTACTCCTCATCCTGTCATTACAAGACCTTGTAAATAGTCCCTCCCCAGCCCTCCTGTGGGCCCTTTTTAGATACTGGAAGGCTACTAGAAGGTCTTCTCTTCGCCTTCTCTTCTCCAGGCTGAAGAGCCCGACTGGTACAAACTGTTTGGGAGGTAATGGGATAGGGAGCGGAAAGCAAGTCCAGCTGCTGGGAACCCTGCTGGGCTTTGGCCTCAGGGAGGTGTTGAGGAACAATTCAAGGGGATCCCTGTGAGGATCCTTGTGCTATTTCTAAATTGTAAATAATTGTAAACATATTTTTCTACATAGATATTGTATTATATGCTTGTGAATTTAGCTTGCTGTAAATATATTGCTTCAATTGCTTCTGAGCTCAGGTCTGGTAACTTTATTTGGAGGTCATCTCAACCTACCACAAGGCTTTAAACTTTGTCAGAAGAAAGCCTTGAATGACTTATTCAAATCATCTGAAACTCATGGCAACAATAATACTTATTTCTTACCCACACTGCCTTTGCATGTCAGCAAGCCATTTTAGCCTTAACAACACAGTAATTAAAGTACATTTTTTTCTTAATCACCTTGCCCATAAAGCCACGAATCTGAATATGTAAGCAACTATGAATGCTTAAACAAGAGGAAAAAATAGAACAAAACGTTAATATATTCTGTAATGTTAATAAGCTATATAGTGATTTTTGAGTCTAATATCTTGAGGCTTTTCAGAGCTACCAGAAAGGTCTGTAGCAGCACTGCCTTCCAATGACTTTTGCACTCCTGCAACACAACTAGCTCTGCAGGGATGGCAGATATCAGAATTTAAAGCCATGAGGGCCCTGCGATTGATTTAATAATAAATCTTGCCCCTGCTGTTTTTGGACTACTATAATTTGGGAGGAAAGGAAAGTAGCATTTATTGGTTCAGCTGATTTTCTTTTTAGAAGTAGTTACCTGATACTGAAGGTTAATTTAGGAAAGATCAAACAGGACTGGAAGTAAAATGCTCAGACACAGTAATAAAAGAGGTACAAATCTGTACAAGATCTCTGGATATATGGTAAAATCTAGTTTGTGTTCTGTATCATTCCAGGATATTACAAGGATATCAGCTACACACACACACACACACACACTTACAAACCCTCTGCTGTCCTTTAGAAGGAGAAGCTTAGATGACCATTAAACGATGCTCTTACCACATTAGAAGGTTCCAATTTCTTCCTCTTGGCAAGGTCAGTGATATTATTGCCATTGTAGTTGATGCTCTCCATACAGCCTTTGAAATTCTTCCTACTGTTAGAACTTGGTTTTCCAGAAAAAGGCATGCCTCCAAAGGTTATCTGTTATCAAACAGGAAAGGGTAGACAGTTACTGGAGGGAAAAGACCTCTAAACAGATATACTGTAGAGAGATTTGCTTTCTGTGACCACTCAAACATATCGAGTAAGGGAGCTGGCAACATTGCTTACAGCGAAAGCTAGCATCAAATTAGCACTGCAAAAGTAGATTAAAAAACCTCTAATGAATTTATGATTGCAAATATTTACGGTAGCAAATCCCAAGTATTATTAGGATTGTCCAGAGAGTGAGCAGACACTCAGCACAGTTGTTCACACATGGGCTGCTCTTCTGATCATTACTGAATAACAGATTCATCCAGGCTGGAAAAGACTCTCTAAGATCATCGAGTCCAACCATCAACCCAACACCACCATGACCACAACACCATGTCCCAAATACTCAGTTTTTTCACACCTCCAGGGATGGTGACTCCACCACCTCCCTGGGCAGGCTGTTCTAATGCCTGACCACTTTGCCAGTAAAGAAATTCCTCCTAATATTCAAACTCAGCTTCCCCTGGTGCAGCTTGATGCTGTTACCACATCCTGTTGCTAGCTACTTTGGAGAAGTGGCCAACATGCTTTAAGGGGGCTGTAGAGTACAGTAAAGTCCTTCCTCCTCCTCCTCTTTTTCAGGCTAAAGAAATTAATCTCAGCCTCTCCTCATAAGACATGCTTTCTAATTCATTTGTCATCTTTGCTGCCCTTCTTTGTACCTGCTCCAATCACCTCACTGCCTTTCTTATACTGTGGTACCCAAAACTGGACACAGTACTCGAGATATGGTCTCACCAGTGTCCAGTACAGAGGAAGAATCACTTCCTTACTCCCACTGGCCACACCATTTCTAATACAGGCTAGCATGCTGTTGGCCTTCCTGGCTACCTGAATGTGTATTTCAGACAAAGAACTTGGAATAAATCTTCATCCCAGTATTTTTTCTAAAAAGTAGACATCAAATTAGCTGGCTAATCTGATTCCAATAATTTAACCCTAAGTGTGTGCCAGAGCCCAGACTACAACATGGTGGCAGTGGGGATCCTTCACTGCTTATCTAACTTCTCCTTCTTACAGAAACACACAGTTAAAAATGTTCTCCCCTGTTAGACAGAAGTCTCTTCCACTGCTGAAAACAGGATTTTATCATATAGTTCTAGTCAATGAGGAGGTACCAGATGACTTAGCAGGCCAAATGAGCTCCATAGTGAAGACAAAGACTCAGTCATTGAAGTCAAACAGGAATTTTCTGTTAATACTGAATTTCATTACTCTAAAACACTGGATAATCTAGAATCTCTAGAGCTGAAAAAAAATATGAAGAAAACCAAACATTTCTAAAACTGAAAACATTCATCTCTTACAAAGTCTACCCCTGTCACTCCACTGAGACTATTCAGGTCTCTACAGCATCAAGGTCTTTTCTGAAATGCATGAAAGTGAATAAATGCTTCTGAACACATAAATGTTTTCATTAATATTTTGCAGTCCAACTGTGAAGAGTAAGGGACTCACGAGATTAGTCCCTTGCAATCTGTGTTAAGTAGATGGTGATGGTGACATAAATAGTAATGACACCTGGCTTCCCTGCCCCACAAACACTCACAGATATGTCTGCTTGTCTGCTGCTGAGCTTCGGCAGAGCCAAGTTTAAGTTTCATTCATTGTTAATTCCATTGGTTACTCCTGCAGAGAAACGCAGCTCCAGGGACATGCTGTCCATTTTAGAAGCGTGTAAGAGATCACTTTCCATCCAAAAAAAGGAAATTTTGACTTGACATACAAAAAGAATAAAAGTTCTACAGTTGAAACCCTTTTTTTTTTTTTTTTTTTNAATCAGACAGGTTGGAAGAGACCTCCAAGACCATTCAGTCCAACCTATCCCATCAACCCGACCATGGCACTAAGTGCCTCACCCAGTCTTTTCCTGAACACCTCCAGGGATGGGGACTCCACCACGTGTCCAGGCAGCCCATTCCAATGCCAATCACTTTCTGTGAAGAATTTCTTCCTTAATATCCAGCCTAAATCTGCCCTGGTGCAGTTTGAGACTGCGTCCTCTTGTTCTGTCCCTGGTTGCCTGGGAGAAGAGACTGGCCCCCACCAGACTACAGCCTCCTTTCAGGCAGTTGTAGAGTGTCATTCTGTGATTTTATGATTCCTTCAGGTTCATTTACTGTGATTAATTTACTACAAGTGCAGCACATTGAAGTTTAGGTCTGTGTTGACTAACTCCAAAATCAGTGAGATAAGTGAGAGGAAAGGAAGGAAAAGAGGTTAAGGCTCTTACATTTAAGTGAGACACAGAAATGTGTTTCCACACACATCGAAGTAAACTTCATGGAACTCAAGGGGAGCCCCTGTACATGAAGTGCCAATGAAGGCTCCAATGTTAAAGAAGAGTGGAAGGTGTTTCACCTGGATTCTACTCTATGAGTAAACTTACTGTACGCAGTATGTTTCTTATCAAAACATGCTACACGTTTTTCTATGTGTGTGCATGCATGAGCTGCCTTTTCAGTAGTTCACTCACTTGAAAATCTTCTATAAAATCTATTTATGTGAGTTTTCAGTAGTTCAATTTGGATTTGCAGTGCTCATTCTTTTCATTATTGCTGCTACCAAAGAAGGCATTCCTAGAGATTTGCTGGAATATAAGCAAATCTATGATTCAGTAACTCGGACAATCATAAATTATCTTTCCAAACACTCATATCTCAGTTCTGACCACAAGACTGTTTGGAAAAATATCAATACACAAGTTAATTTACAATTTGGAGCATAACAGGATTTGGATTCCCACTTACAAGGATGCAATTACACTTACTTGGTTCAGCCAACCACATTAATTCTCAGCAAAGGATGGAGGAATATCATTACGTGAAGTTTGTAACACCCAACTTGAAGTTCAAATAGCTATTTAGAGGGACTGAACAAGTTCATAATAGCAGAAGTCAGAATGTAATCAAACAAATCCACACTTAACTGCTACCAGCAATTGTGTGCATTAACTTGACTGCTGGTTTTCTTAGAGCTTTCCTCTTTATTGTTTCTACATAAATAAAAAGAAGTTACTGATGGCATATTTGTGAAGATACAAGTACCTATCCACCTCAGACAAGACAGAACAAGACCCATATTAGTAAGAAGGTTCTAATCTGCTTGCTTAGCTAAGAATAAATACTAATTGCCGTAACAGAAGAAAACTTCCTGATTCAAGTGCAAAATTGTCACCTGAATGGAGGAACAGATTGGTTTTGGTTTGTTTGGGGTTTTTTTGTTTGTTTGTTTTTTGTTGGGTTTTTTGTTGGTTTTTTGTTTGTGTTTTTTTTTTTCCAATCTGCTTCCCAATACAGCAGCTGCTTTTTGAGATGTTAAAAATGCTTAACTTGCTGAATAACATAGATCTCCTGTTTTAAAACAAGAGGCTCACGTGACTCTTATACCAGATGGGATCTGCCAGCCTAATGAAAATAAACTTAATTTACACTTAAGAGAGAGCAGTGTTGGAAAAGAAATTAAATTAAACGTAAGGGAATAATAATGAAAACAAATGTACAGAAAAGTAATAAAATATCTCAGGGGGCTACAAGAAAGATGGGAAAGGATTTGTTACAAGGGTTTGTAGTGATAGGATGAGGGGAATGGATTGAAGCCAAAAGAGTTCAGACTTAAACTGGATATTAGGAAGAAATTCTTTATAGTGAGGGTGATGAGACATTGGGACAAGTTGTCCAAGGAAGTTGTGGATGTTCCCTCCCTGGAGATGCTCAAGGCCAGGCTGGATAAGGCCTTGAGCAACCTGGTCTAGTGGACACTGTCCCTGCCCATGGCTGGAACTAGATGATCTTAAAGGTCTCTTTCAACCCATACCATTATATTAGCTTATATTAGCTCTCTCCTCTCTTCTTATTTGGCTTTTCTTTATAAACCAAATTTGAATAAAAATGAAGAAATTTCACTGTCTACCTCATAATCCAGGTCCAGGTAATCAAATTCTCCATTGGTTCTGAAGTGCTGCATGTGTCTGTCCAGGGTGAGATTGATGTTTCTGCCGTGGCGCTCTATGAGGACGGAGTGCCAGTGGTGATCATCCAAGAGGCTGCCTGTCATCACAGAAGTATGACCATATATAGAGCCAAGCTGGTTGCTGCCTAAGATGAAGATAAAAACAGTCAGTACTCTCACTTCATACCAGTTAGGTAAACATTTTCCTCTTGCTATGTCAATATTTCATCTCAATCATACCAGACACTATCTTCCATAAGCTAGAAGATAGTCTGCTATGAAGCTAAGATCTGCCCAGCAGACACTTGCTGCCATTAATATAAAAAGCTAGACTCAAGATAGCAATTAGCTCACCAGCACACTGCATAAACAGTTATTCAATATATTGGGGTGAATCAGAAAATCAACACCAAATTGTAGCTGTAAGGCTATTTTCAACCAGAGGTTTTCTGGTTTTGGCCCTACCCTGCAGGAATGACAAGCTGTCACCTTTGGGCCAGGATGTAAGCTTCCCTGAAACTCCATTGATGTATGATCCTATAGGAAGGTGTGGTGCCTGATAACAGACTTGGGTAATTGTAGTGGTTTAAGGCTTATTGGAATATTCTAATAAGAGAAATTAGATCCTTGGTTGTAAAAGAATAACAACGATGAAGTCATTGGTTTGCTAAGATGTATAAAAAGCTAAAGTATAAACAATTCTTCTCTGCTTTTTGGTGCTGGATCTGTTTGCTTCTCTCTCTAATCTCTTCCACTAATCTTGGCTGAACAGAAAACAGGTAAGCCTTGCTGATTGTTTTCTGTTTGGGAAGAGAAGGNTGGAAAGTCTTAGGGGATGGACATAGGAAATTGTCATCTTTGTATTCTATTCTATTCTCCTTTCCTGTGTCTCTCTATATAACCAGACATGAAAGCCTGCTCTCACTCACTATGCTCCCAGCACGTGGCCATTATCTCTTCGGTTTGTACGGGAGGTTGTGGCCTTCTGCAGCCTTCTTGGCAAGCTAATTTCTTGCTGTGCCACTGGTGTGTGTGTTGGGGAGCATTCAGGCCTGGTCAAGGCCCTGTGCAACCAGCCCGTGGGCACATTGAGGCCTCCTAGGCTCACCTTGGGGTGCGTGCAGTTTGGCCTGCTGAGGCCGAGTGGGGGTGAGGGCAGCTTTTGTGAGGTTTCTTTGGGAGGGTTTTGCCTGGTAGGCCCAGGTGGAGAATTGGGTCTAATTTGTGTATATATTTGTTTTTTTCTGAATATCTTCTGTATTTCTGTATGTATTTGTGAATAGCACTCATATTTTACCTCCAGTTTGGGCAAGTGTTTTTATTTTACTCCTTTAGTGTAAAATACCTTTCTGTCCTTTTGCCCCAAGCAGCTCGTGGCTCAAAACTAGGGCAGGTAATGAGAAGCCTTTGCAGTCTGAGTTCTACACTTGGATGGGTTTGCCAGCACATCTAAACTAGTAAGTATAGAGGGAAAGGCACAACGCTGACTGAAGCAGCAACAGCAAAAAATGTCTTCTGCTAAGATGTCTTACTTGGTCTTTTCTCCTGCAACCTTCCTATTCTGCAAGGGTACAGTTTTGCTGTCCTGTGCTGTGTTTTTTTCACATGTTTTTGTTTGTGTTTTTGCCAGTGCAGTTATGCTAGTCAGAGGCCACATCTGATTGCAGTCTGACTGACACAGCCAAGGCAGCAACGGTTGATAGAATGGATGTCAACTGAGGCAGCAAATGACTAATTCAGCAGTAAGCTTCACAAATTGCTGCACTGCCCAATAACTCGGTGCAATCTTCCACGTTCTGGATACATGAGGACCTAAAGCATTTCTGGAGCTGAAGCATTCTTACCACCAAACACGCCTGCAACTCAGACATTAAGGTTTGTGCATGCTGATAACACATTCTGGCAAATTAGGCTTCCATGGCTTAAGACATTACTCCTCTACAAATGCCTTTTTGCTGAAGACCTCTGGTCCTTCAACCACTGACAACTTTAAGAAATAATAATAATAAAAAATAATCTATGCATATGTATAATCCTCAGCTTTTCCCACTGCAAAGTCAAATACAGTGCAGAGCAAAACCTAAATTCATCTGGCTTCATCTCTTCATCCACCCCTCTGCTTAGATGTTTGCATCTGAGTCACTGGATTTCATCAGGTAAGATAAGCATCCTTTTGCAATGAATGGTGCACAGACACCACTCTCAGAGAGCAGAGAAATTAACACCATAAACCATCTATGTCACTGGGCCTATTCCCATTTATCAGCCTAGTGATTTATCCCCACCAAGCACAAATACAGAAGTTACAGATTGTAAAGACAAACTGAAAAGAATATGGAGAAGCTGGAAATGAATGGGTTAACACTGCATTTAAAAGGGTTACAAATAGATAACTGCTATAACAAGCTTTACTCCTGCCCACGCTGATCTTTAGAGAAAGAACAAGAGTAAATGCTAGTGGAAATAATTACTACTCAATGTAAATAATGAACAGAATAATTAACTCTTCACATGTCTATAAAAGAAAATTAAGGGCAGTTTTTCTAAATCTCTTTTGTTGGATAGGAAAAAAATATACCTGAAATGAGATAAATGCCTGTGTGAGCACTGTCATAAATTACTTCATTATTTCACTTTACCTCTCTAATCACTCATGAGCCTGCAGTCTTTCACTGGGAGGGAAAAAGGAGGCTGGGAACTAGAGTAACATACAGGATTCCATAAGTAGAATGCCTGATAAACTAATCTGTCTTTTTTTTACTTCTCAGATTGTAAGAAGGCTGCTGACCCTCAGCAACATGTGACCTGTAGCTTCCCAGGTTGGCACTTTTTTTTTTTTTCCTGCAAGGTTCCTAAAGGGTGATCTTTATTCCTCTAGCACTCACAACTGTGTCTTCTCTCACACGAAGCCACAACTGAGGTCAAACAGAATTCTAAGGTTTCTTTGTTTGTGGCAAGTTGACAATTTAAAAAAAAAAATTCTATTGAAGAGCTCATTCTTTTGTATCTTGCACAGTGTAAAAAAGGACTGGAACAGAAAACTAAACAAAACAAACCCCCAAAAACCAGAGAAAGAACAATTTCATGAAGTTATCTAATTGAATTACATGGCTTACTATCTTACTGAGGGAAAAAATCATTCACAGATTTATAGAAAGGTTTGGGTTGGAAAGGACCTTGAAGATCATCTAGTTTCAACTCCCTTGCCATGGGCAGGGACACCTTCCAGTAAACCAGGGTGCTCAAGGGCTCATCCAACCTAGCCTTGAACACATCCAGGGAGGGGGCATCCATGACCTCCCCGAGCAACCTGTCCCAGTGTCTCACCACCCTCACTGTAAAGAATTTCTTCCTACTATGCAGTCTAAGCCTACCCTCTTCCAGCTTAGATCCATTCCCTCTCATCCTATCACTCCAAGCCCTTGTCAAAATTCCCTCATGGTTTTACTGTAGGACCCCTTGAGGTACAGGCATGCAATATTTGACCTAATTTTTTAGTGAGAGAGATAAAATGCATGGAAAAATAAACAACAAAAGGTTACCTAAATTTAAATTTAGAACAAGTTTGGCTTTCTTCAGTTCCAAGGTGATGTAGTCTCCTTGCTGTCCTTCTCCATGGAAGATTACACCTTCGCTTTCAGAGGTCTTAAATTTCAGAGAGATGACATCTTTCAGTGTTTTCATTTTCTTGTTCCTGAATCTGTAGGGTAACACTACATGGCCATCAAAATTGATAACATCAGCCCCTAAAAAAAAAAGTAAGCAAATAACACTGTTGATGAATGATCATTTATTCTTGTGGCCACTGTAAAAACAGACGTGACATATGTAGATTGCACCTGAAGAGAATGAAAAATGTGCAAGTGTGATGTGCATTGAAAATACATTTTCTCTCATTATTCTCACAATTTAAAAGCAAGAACCAGGCAGGACATAAATTCAATCCACAGGATATAAAAGAAGCAGGTTCAATAAAGAGATAAATACAACAGCTGTACTCAATATCATCTAGTTTGTCTCAAACATAGGTGCTGTCATGTACACTTTAGCTGAAATCTTGTGTACACTATATCATGTACGCTATAGTTGAAATCTTAGAAAGGTTTAGGTTGAAAGGTACCTTAGAGATCATCTAGTTCCAACCACCCCTGCCTTGGGCAGGGCCACCTCCCACTAAACCAGTTTGCTCAAGGCTTCATCCAACCTGGCCTGTGAATACCTCCAAGGAGGGGCGTCCAAAAGCTCCCTGTGCAACCTGTTCCTGTGCCTCACCACCCTCACTGTAAATAATTTCTTCCTAACATCTAGTCTAAATCTACCCTCTTACAGCTTAAAGCTCTTGCCTCTCATCCCATCATTACAAGAACTTATAAAGACAAACTTCTCAATGGCAGTTAATAACTCATTCAATATCTCTTTAAAATCCAGTAGAGGTATCTGTTGAGGATAAAGCAAAATGTGGGCCCACAGAAATTATGTAGCAATTTTAAAAGATTCCTCCAAATACATGTAAACCATGGGTATGATCCTTGTCTAGTTCAGTTTTATATGGAAGAGTGCCAGAGGCTGTCAGAGCCCTGGAGCAGGCTGTTCAGAGAGGCTGTGGAATCTCCTTCTCTAGAGACATTAAAAAACCACCTGGACATCATCCTGGCCAACCTGCTCTGGGTAATCCTGCTTTAGAACAGGGCAGTTGAATTAAATTATCTCCAAGAGTCCCTTCCAACATCTACCACTCTGATTTTCTGGAAGGTGGTTTTACAGTAAAAATAGCCACAGAACTTGATTTCATTCAACAAAGAAACTTCTCCTGAGTATTGAGACTTTTATTCAAAATACCCTTCAAGAACATCCTCACTCCTTATTGCCATACCACATGCACATTGCTCATTTCACACACTGAATGAGATGCAGGATGGCGTTTTATGATATCTTTTTCAACATTTGATTTTTGCCTCCTGTGGGCTGCTATTTGCTGACTGCTTGCACCTTTTTTTAATAATTCCTATCTTGTTTTTCCTCTTATGGTAGGAAATAATTTAAACTTTTTGGACCCTCTCAAAAGCACAGAAACCAACCCGCTCCTATTGTGTAATAAACACAGAAGCATCTTTTAAAGTTCCATTAAATCTCTTTGTAGATCATGCCTAAAATAACTGCATCTATTTCACCTTGAATTTACATGGCCTAGATAAGCTGATTAGGCTAAAACCTGTTGCCTTTGTTCTTACAACATACATCAAGCACACCTCTAAGTGCTTATTTTCAGCTAATTTCTGGAATCAGATATTACACTCAGATTCAGAGAAGAGCCTAAACAAACATATACATCCATCTTGAGAACTAGAAACCACCTGAGTTGTCTCACTCTGTTTTTACTACTGTTGTATTCTCAACCACTATTGAAGAGCTGCTTAAGTATAGCATCTGTGTAAGTTACTTCCCATACTCTATAATTTCCAGAACTACAGTGACAGGAGAGCCTCTTGAGTGACAAAGAACAGCATTCAACTAAGTCTCATGGCATTTAGCATTTATTTCCTAGAGAAAACACATAAACTCACAAGCAGTATTTCATAGAGGGTTTCTATTTAATTGTTCAGTCAAGAAACTCATCTTGTATTCATTAGCTAAAACACACCCAGTTGAGACTGAGACTTGCAGTCATCTTGATAAATTTTCTATTAATACACCCTTACACACATCCAACTGAGCAAAGCAAGTGTTCAGATATGAAGACCAACAAACTGTGCTTCCATCGTTCTGGAGTTTTTCCACAAATCACTTCCAGGTCAGTCTTTTGCTGACACAATGCTGATGAATCATAGAATGGTAAGGTTGGAAGGGACCTCAAAGATCATCTAGTTCCAAGATGGGAGCACCTCCCACTAGCACAGGTCATTCAAGGCCTCGTCCAATCTGGCCTTGAACACCTCCAGGGAGAGGGCAGCCACAATCTCCCTGGGCAACCTGTGCCAGTGCCTCACCATCCTCACTGGAAAGAACTTCCTCCTAACATCCAGTCTAAATCTCCCCTCTGCCAGTTCAAACCTATTGCTCCTTATCTTGTCATTGCAAGACCTTGTCAATAGTCCCAGCCCAGCCTTCCTGTATGCCCCCTTCAGATACTGGAAGGCTACTCTAAGGTCTCCTGGAAGCCTTCTCTTCTCCAGGCTGCAGAGCCCCAGCTCTTTCAGCCTGCCCTCATAGCAGAGCTGCTGCAGCCCTTTGAGCACCTTTGTGGCCCTCCTCTGGACCTGCTCCAACACTTCAATGACCTTCCTGTGCTGAGGGCTCCAGAACTGTAATGTGCTTAGGCCTACCATAACAAGGGTATACCATCTTTCCCCTAAGGCCAGCTGGTACCACTTTGCAACATCTACAAAAGTATCCTGAACAGTCAGGTCTGTGATCCAGATCTGGACAATGGCTTGACCTCTGTGGGTTTCTGGATTCCCAACGTGCTGCTCATGAAAAGGTCAGTATGCTTTCTGTGCCTATGCCATCGTGGCAGCTACACATATGTGTTCTTCTCATCATTTGATGAAGCAAATGAATTTTAAACAGTTGAACAAAGTAGAGTACAAGCAGCACAGCTTTTACCAAACCTGATCCTGAATTGTCTTGTTTTGAAAACAATTCAATTAAAAAAAAAAAAGAACAATAATCTTTGAACAAGCAACTTCTTATATGCATAGCTGTGCTGGCAGCAGGCACATGGGTCTGCATGGTAATTCAATCACCTAAAGATTACACAGCAATTATGCTCAAGAGTTATGGTATGTGGACTGTGGTAATGACTTGTGTTCCTTCTATGATGACACTCAGCTATTTAATATCCTGATAATTACCAGGATGCAGAATGGCACTTAGGCATATCATTCTTATAACTGCAGTGTAAATATAGAATTTTCCCAATCCTTAGCCACTCAGCTACCAGAATTAGTAGGAAAGCGAGGGCCATGAAGATGTTCAGAGGGCTGCAGCAGCTCTGCTATGAGGACAGGCTGAGAGAGTTGGGGCTCTGCAGCCTGGAGAAGAGAAGGAGGCTTCCAGGAGACCTTATAGTAGCCTTCCAGTATCTGAAGGGGGATTACAGGAAGGCTGGGGAGGGACTATTGACAAGGTTTTGTAATGACAAGATAAGGGGCAATGGGTTTAAACTGGCAGAGGGGAGATTTAGACTGGATGTTAGGAGGAAGTTCTTTCCAGTGAGAGTGGTGAGACACTGGAACAGGTTGCCCAGGGAGGTTGTGGGATAGGACAAAGGGCAGTGGTTTGAAATTGAAGCAGGGTGGATTTAGGTTGGACATTAGGAGGAAGCTCCTTATAAAAAGAGAATGGTGAAATACTAGAACAGGTTGCCCAGGAATGTGGTTGAGGCCTTGTCCCTGGAGATGTTCAAGATCAGATTCAATGTGGCCCTGAGCAGCCTGATCTGCTTGGAGATGTCTCTGCTCACTGCAGGGCAGTTGGCCAAGGACGACCTTCATGGGTCCCTTCCAACCTGATGCAATCTTGAATGACTAAAAAAATCCCTGCAATTAGACACTGTGCAGAACAAAGCAGGACACCAAAGTACTTCCCAGAAAAAACACTCACCATACAGCAAACAAAATCAACATTATTCATTGTAAATTTCACACATCACTACTGATCTCTGATCAGCTATCCAAAGCCTGTACAGAATATTTCCCTGGGATTAAAACCACAGAAGTTCTTTACTACTGATGCACAGAGAGCTTAGGTGAAAAAAAAAACAAAAAATCTCACTCCATCACCTCTCCTCCATTATCTCTCTTTCATCTCTTTTAATATGCTGTTTTGATTAAATGATTTATAGAGAAAAGTCCTCTGCTTGTGGCAGGCATTCTTGTCTTGCACCATAATGCGAGTCTCACATTTGAAGTATTAACACTGTAGTAATAAATAACATTAACCATGCACTGAGCACCTCTCATAACATCAGAGATGCATCAAAGCACCTCTGGATGGGCCAAAGTATTCCACATGTAATTTCATTTGTTGTAGCCATTAGTCATGAGTAGCAAAACATCATTATGACAAATATAAGCACATAAACAGTGTGCTATTTGCATATTTTAACAGCACAAATGATACTTTCTTTTAACAAAGCAAAGGAAAAGACTCAAAATCACACCAAAACCAAACTCTCAGTTTGTTACTACTCATGGTGGACATATCACTTTGGGACATGGTTTAATGGTCGTGGCAGTCTTAGGTTGATATTTGGACTTGATGATATTAGAGTTTTTTTTCCAACCAAAACAATTCTGTGGCCAATCACAGACATCAGAACACCCTAATCTGTTTATATCAGTAATTTCAAATACTGATAGCATGTCGAATTTGACACTGGAGCCTTTCCAGCTTGAATCTCAGTGGCATGAAGCTAGCTGAGCTCATGTTAGAGATGCAATACTACATCCCTTTGCACCAGAAAAATGAGGAAGTCATATCCCAGCACAGCAGGCAAACCATTGCCCTCTTCCATATTTTCTTTCACTGAGGCAGAGAGCCAAAGATGCCCTGTTTGAACACCGCCTTCAGGCACTACAGTCCAGCTGTAAGGACAGGAGCAACTCAGTGCCTTAAAATCTGCCACAGTCAAACTGACACTGCCCTGACTCTCTATTTCAAAAGGCAATGGTAATGCATCTGCCACATATCTACCTGATACAGATAGAGGAGGATCTTGCACATACAATAACATCTACTTCTGCATATTCCAGAAAAGTAAGGTGAAGGAAAATCAGTTTCAAGATACTGTTGTCTGTTTAGTTCCCCTGCACTGAATCTGAATCCTGTTGCTATCTCTCAATGAATACAACCCCAAATGATGTCAATAAATGATGTCAATGCTTGAAAAGGGGGGGGAAGTGCTATGAAGTTCAGATTTTTTTTTCCTTGCTTTCCTTCACATTAGATAGAAGGTATATATGGCAATGCACTATCAAAACAGCAAAGAATGGCTTGCCATTGTGTAGTTTCAACTCTGTTCTTGGGTAAAAAGGCACAAACACTATTCACATATTTTACATGCCTGCCAGAAACTCTGAAAATATGTCTGTGAGGAAGTATTCCCTAAGGTGCTTTGTCATGTTCTGAGAGCATTATCCACTGAAGATACTCCAACTGCACTAGGTACTTTTCAAGGTATTTTCTCTGAATTTCAAAGCACAAGCATTTTTAAATCATCATCATCATCATCATCACTGCATGACCACAGATTTTTAGAATCACAGGACGGCTTCAGTTGGAAAAGGCTTTTCAGATCATCAAGTCCAACCACTATTTAATTATGTCAAGTCTGATGATGAACCTTGTCCCTCAGCACCACATCTCTGCATGTCTGAAACACTTCCAGGGATGAGGATTCAAGCACCACCCTGGGGAGCTACTTGCAGTCTCCAAGAACCCTTTCAGACAACAAATTTCTTCTAACATCCACCCTAAACTTCCCCTGGTGCTACTTGAGGCCATTTCCTTTCATTCTATCACTTGTTCCTAGGGAGAAGAGACCGACACTCACCTTGTTTCAACCTCCTTTCAGGGAGTTGTAGAGAGCAATAAGATCTCTCCTCAGCCTTCTTTTCTCCAGACTGAACAACCCCAGGCCACTCAGCCTCTCCATGCAAGACCTGTTCTCCAGACTCCCTCCATCTTTTCCTAGCTCTTCTGCAAATGTTTACAAATGTGTGGCTCTTTGCCTGAGGTAATTACTTTTTTAATAAGAAAGCAACAAGTGAAACTAATAAGCAATAAAGTAGAAAGATATAAAGCAATGTGATCCAATGACCATGGGTAAAAGTCCTCTTCCATTTTCTTTGCAGAAGGACAATTAGGTTCTTCCTCTGGTTTGTACAGCTATTAAACCACAGTGCTACAACTGTTGCTTAATAATCATTATGTGATAAGTGTATACACCAGAGAAGTGCTCTGCAGTTACATCTAACACACGGCTTGTATCATGCAAGACAAAAGCAGGTTCTCAGGGAAAACCTGGAGGTCTGGCAAGACTTCAATTACAGAATACGGAGAAGAAAACATCGAAATATTTGAAGAGAATCAGATTGATGAACTCGGACTAAGCCTCCAAATATGCCACAAAATGATTGTCCTAAGGGAGCGTCTAACTAGGATGATTTTTCGAACACTTCGCCCTAAGGTTGATGATTGTTTTTATTCTGTCAGCTCTAATGTAATGCAAGATTTCCAAGGAAATTTTCTTTCATGAATTCTTTGGCTTTCAAAAAGACAGCTTCATTTAAAAGCCAAAGCAGAATGTTTTTCAGTACGCAGTGCTTATGCTGTAAATGGGATAAAGAAGCCCATGTGCATGTTCATCATCCACTTCGTAATGCAGCTTTGAGCTTACACATCCTAACCACACTTCATATATTAGATCATGCTGAACTCAGTGTTCTGTTACTCTGAGTAGTCCACAACAGGAGCACAGAGGTAAGACTGGAATTCTAGGTAATCAACTCAGACAAAAAAAATATTCCTTACACAGTCTCGTCCAGTTTGGGACTCCAGAAAGTCAATTAAGATGCAAGACATGAATCATAGAATGGTTTTGGTTGGAAGAGACCTTAGAGATCTTCTATTTCAACCTCTTCACCATGGGCAGGGCATCTCTCAGCAAGACTTGGTTGCTCAAGGCCTCATCCAACCTAGCCTTAAACACCCCCAGGGAGGAGGCATCCACAACCTCCATGAGGTGCAGCCCATCCACAGAACTCTACTCATAGGGAAGACAGGAGATTGAGCACCACAAAAATTACAGCTTCCAGGGCAAGGTGTTTCTCTGCTTAACTCTACAGAAATTCCTTAACAAAATAAGGAGCTTTATTTTTCTCCAACAGGAAAATCTCTGTATATTGGAGTAATATTTTATAAACAAGGATTTTGCCATACATGTTTTGTCTTGAGCATATAATAGAATCATAGAACTGTTTTGGTTGAAAAACACCTCTAAGATTATCAAGTCCAAACATCAAAATAATTGATCGTACTGCTGATGCACATTTAATTCTCTTTAATTGTAACTCCAATGGTTGTATTTCAGATTAGGAAAAAAAAAAGAAAGCTAATCTGATGACCTGCTGAATCTCTAGGCTGAAGACCTAAGTATCTTTAACTACCTTTGAACTACAAAGTGCAATTAAACTGTGTAGGCTTCGTCATTTCCAAGTTATGTTGGCATGGCCATCACCTGCACTCATCACCGATAAAATGATAAATAGCAGATCATCAAATCATTCCCTTTTACCAAAACCTCCTCCAGTGTTTCTGGCAGTAAGAATCATCTTTTTATGGATAATTTTCCAGGGCATAGCACAACAGGGTTTGCCAAATGGTCAAATAAGATGAGGGTTTTGTTTGCTTTAAGTTTTCACATGTATAGAATTACAAAGGTCATCTATGATTTTAAAAGTTAAAACTCAGGTATGTTGCAGCTATTCACTACAAGTAAAAATATGTTCCCTATGATTCTGTTTAGTTTGAAAAAGAGGAGGCTGAGGGGAGACCTCATCACTGTCTACAGCTACCTGAGAGGACATTGTGGAGAGGTTAGTGCTGGTCTCTTCTCACAGGTAGTGATAGAACAAGAGGGAATGACCTCAAGCTGCAATTGGGTAGGTTTAGATTACATATTAGGAAAAAAAGATTCACAGAAAGAATGGTCAAGTATTGGAATGGGCTGCCCAGAGTGGTGGTGGAGTCATCAACCCTGCATGTGTCTAATAGTTGTTTGGATGTGGTGCTTGGGGATACGGTTTAGGGAGAGCCTTGTAGAGCAGGGGTATTGGTTGGACTTGGTGATCCTGAGGGGCTTTTCCAACCTGAATGTTTCTGTGATGTATTTGTTCTCTAGCTATGATACTTCCAAATGCATTTGGTAAAAAAATATATAGAACTGAAATATTCCAAAGAAACTCAGGTTTTCTTTTATCAAGCTGATTTACAAATCAGAAGTGTTTCTCACAACTGTAAAGAGATTTAATTCCATTCTTCATTGTGAAACCTGTCATGTGGCATTGGATCTCAATGGGAACATTAAAGTGCATAATTAAAGTTTGAAAACAGGTACAACAGAGAACTTAATTTACTAGAAACCAGCTAGCCCCTACTAATGTTTTCACTGCTTATTAAAAAAGTAAATCACGAGAGCTCCAGGTCAATAAAAAAAGGACAACTCTGACTCTCATCTTGTAAATGGTCAGTACAGGTCTCAATCCTTATTAAACTACAGAGCTCACTTATTAATGGAAAACAAACAAACCAACCAAAAAAACACACACACACAAACTACAAACAAAACCCACAAAACACCACACCCAAAACAACAAAGCCAAAACACACACACACACGAGAAGAGCAACTCTGCAGCAAAGAAAGAAGCTGTACCACACCATACAACATTTACACTCAATTTACTCAGTGAATAAATGAGCTACAAAATGGACAAGACAATCTATTAACACATTAAGGGAACGGATGACTAGCTGGAGCCCTTGTTTTAATGTTTACAGCTCAATGAAAACAGGAAGACACAAAGTCAACCTACAAAACAGTGATTTAGAATTCCTCTTTCTAATTTCTTCTTGAGCTGATGCCACCCAGTTCAATTATCTCATAGCAGATAATCATTCCACATGTCTTTTAATGTCTGGACACTAAGAATGCTCATTACTTAAAGCTAAACTCTTCTTTCTGGCTCATATTCTATATCCTTTATGTATATAATTGCTCCCAAACACATGTTCTTTATTTCTTCCAACCATGGAGCTCATATTTAAATGGAACTTTGAACAGAAGCTGCATACACACTGATTAAGGGATATGCAGCAGGGACCATTTCAAGCTGCTATATTCAATTAAATCTTGTACAGTTCAAATCTCACTCTCATCATTTGAACTTCTACAGCTGACACTAGAGAGCAAGGAGTGCAAGACACAGTGTGATAGTTGGCCAGGGGACACTCACATTTATCCTGCTGAGTAGCCTAACTATTGTCTAAGGGACCCAAATATATGTCAGGAAAGGCCATTTCTAATGCATGTATTGTTTTGTCTTACTTCTTTCAGCTGTCTGCTGCCAGTACTAATTCCATATTGCTGCACCAATTTATTTTAGGAAAAGAGGCAGTAAGATGGAGCATACACTATTTTCAGCTTCTGCACTGCAATTAAAAAAATGGTGAGTTAAGAGAAGCAAACCTTTTAGCATACATTATAGTGGAACAACTTTGTGTGTTTAAAAGACAGTTCAGTTTTGTTGTTGGATTTCCAAATTCTGCACAGACAAATACTCTGTGTTTGGCATAGCCCCTGAAAAGCAGACCACTGGAACATACTCTTGGGCAAAGAACTCAACTTTAGTAATTCAGTTAATAAATTTTTCCTCTCCTTGACTAATATCCAACATATCTAAGAACATGCTTATATCTAATCCATTATTTTCTCACTATCGTCTTGTATATTTTCATGTAAGAAAAGGTATCACTTTCTACCTTGCAAGCTATTGAATTTGAGCCCCAAATTCCACCATGCATGGATTAAGTGGTGACCTGAGTGGTGACTGAATCCAGTATTTTTCTATTCCTTTGTAGGAATTTCACTGTGTATATATCTAAAAAATTACCCACTTGTATTCAACTTTATAACTCAGGGCTTTATTTTCAGATGACTTAAACCCATTTTAGTTCTGTCTTCATTCAGCCCATAAAAGTAATAATTTACTGTAGTATGGAGATGGCCTCCATGATTAAGGCTGTCCTAGTGTAACAAGACATAGAGCTGTCAATGTTAAGTGAGTGATTGCTGTATTTGAATAACAATTAGCAAAAATTTAAGGTTCTGATACTGCATTGGCATCACTTGCAAGTCTGTACTGTTGCCCTTTGTCTGTGTACCACCAAAACCAGCCTGGCCCCATTCTCTTGGTCTTCACCCTTCAGATCCCCTCTCAAGCTGCTCTTCTTTAGGCTAAGCAGCTCCAAGGCTCTCAGCCTTTCCTCCTCACTGAGATGCTCCAGTGTCCTCAGCATCTTTGTAGCCCTCCCCATTAGACTCTCTCTAGTAGTTCTCTGTCTCTTGAACTGGGGAGCCCAGAACTGGACGCAATACTCCAGATGTGGCCTCATTAATGCAGAATAGAAGGGAGGAGATCCTCCCTCCACAAGCAGGTCACGCTTTTCTTAATGCACCCAAATATACAAAATAATATAATAACTAAAATTTTAATAATTACAAGCTGACTGTACAAGCCACTAAGTACAAGATGTTGTCCAGAAAAGCATACTCTTACATTTTACACAAGTACTGGAATTATTTTACTGAGTTTAAAAAAACAAAACAAAAAACCCCACTTCTCTACTTGAGGTAACAAACCCCTTAATTTTCCTTGCTGTTTGCTTTGACCAGGAATATTTGAAGGTATTTTTACACAATCTGCATCTTTTATTTTTAAATCAAATGAGGAAGTACACTCAAACTATACCAAAATGTTGGAGGGGATTATTAATAAGCACTTAAAATTGCATGTGCAGCACCCTCCTGGTGTACCTCTGGATGCAGATGTTCACATCTAGGTAAATCTGTCACTGCTCTGCTTTATTGTTTCAGGCAAATAGTTCCTTATCACTTTCACACTACAAATGAGTGGTGCATGTATCAGGCTGCAAGGACAATTTTTTTCCAGCTATAATTGCTACATTGGATTGCAAAGTGCAAATTCAGTGCCTCTAGCAGACACAGTCTGTATACCACTGCTCTTTCTTTGTTTACAGCCTGTGAAGTTCTTTGCCAAGGTTGTATTTCCTGCTCTGTTCCTCTGCTTATCTGAACATTAAATAACAGAAAGTCTGTCCACAGTACTTTACAGGACACATATCTCGTTGGAAATCAAAGCCCAAAGAGAGAGAACACCCAAACTCCCATCTCCTAAAAAACTGCTTTGGAAGTGCCTATGCTTAGCCTATATCCTGGGGCTAAACTACAGCATTACTTCGTCACCTGGTGACTCCTGCAGAGCAGAGGAGACCCTTGAGTTGAAGTGAAAATAGATTTAATGAAGTAACAAAACTGATCACAATGGCAATAAAAAGTAGATAAAGTTTTGAATATAACAGCAAAGGTGCAGCAGTCAGAGTAAACAGGAAATCAGACCTCAGAAGCACTGGAAAAAAAGAGCAGCAGGCTCAGGAGAGGCTCAGGCAACACTCTCTTGTTTACAGACTTCCTCCTTTACACTGAGTGTTGATGCTGATGGTCTGGGATAAGGCTGGAGCCATCTCAGGTCAGCTGTGCTGGTTGACTCACAGCTGCTGACAGCCTGCAGCACACAGCTGGCCTGGGGTTCTGGTCCAGCAGCACCAGGCCAGGAAGTAATTCTTATGGTTTTGGAAAGGAAAAGGAAAAGGCAGTAATTATATTTAAAAAAAAAAATTAAAAAAAATGTTTAGATTAGTGGTTCTTGTTCTGGAATGGATTACAGATCTTTGTTTTCTGAGGACTTGTAAACTCCCAGAGAAAGCAGTCACTACACTTAACTGCCTCAAAACAATGTTCCCCATACCTCCCACACTGAATGTATCATCAGTGTAAAGAGTTTTATCAAAATTACTGACAACGAAGCATAAACATGAGGAGGACAAAAGGCAAGAGCTATGTGTGGTTGTTTTCAGGATGCCGTGAGAATTCTGCAAGATGATCGTGATAGTGAGGATTTTGACCAGATGAAACCCCATGTTGTACAACAATATGCATTACCAGCACCAAATCAGACAATCATTTTGGTTGGAAAAGACCTTTAAGACCACTGAGTCCAATCACTCTCTAACTCTACCAAGTCTAGTGCTAAACCGTGACCCTCAGCATCACATCTTTATCTCTCTCAAACACCTCCCTGGGGAACCTATTCCAGTCTTCAATAATCACAGTATCACCAAGGTTGGAAGAGACCTCAAAGATCATCAAGTCCAACCCGTTACCACAGACCTCAAGACTAGACCATGGCACCAAGTGCCACGTCCAAACGTGCCTTGAACACCTCCAGGGACGGTGACTCCACCACCTCCCTGGGCAGCCCATTCCAGTGGGGAATGACTCTCTCAGTCAAGAACTTTCTCCTCACCTCCAGCCTAAACTTCCCCTGGCACAGCTTGAGACTGTGTCCTCTTGTTCTGGTGCTGGTTGCCTCCTGGCCACAATCACCCTTCAGGAAGTTGTAGACAGCAAGAAGGTCTCCCCTGAGCCTCCTCTTCAGCAGGCTAAAAAATCCCAGCTCCCTCAGCCTCTCCTCACAGGGCTTGTGCTCGAGGCCTCTCACCAGCCTCGTTGCCCTTCTCTGGACACGCTCAAGCACCTCAATGTCCCTCTTAAATTGAGGGGCCCAGAACTGGACAACTTTTAGTCAAGAATGTTCTTCTAATATCCAGTCTAAACCTTCCCTGGTGCAACTTGAAGCCATTTCCTCTTGTCCTATCACTTGTTACTGGGAAGAAAAGATCAATATCCACCTGACTTTCTGGGAGCTGTTGAGAGCCTCCTTTTCTCCAGACTGAATCACAGAATGTCAGGGGCTGGAAGGAACTTTGAGAGATCATCCAGTCCAACCCCCCTGCCAGAGCAGGATCACCTAGACTAGATCACAGAGGACTGCATCCAGGTGGGTTTTAAGTATCTCCACAGTGGGAGATTCCACAACTCCACTGGGCGGCCTGTTCCAGTGTTGTGTCTGTTTCCCTCACAGGAAAAAAAATCCTCCTCATGCTTAAATGAAACTTCCTATGCCTCGGCTTCCACCCATTAGCCCTTATCCTGTCATCAGGCATCACCCAGCAGAGCCTGGCTCCAACCTCCTGGCACTCACCCTTTAAGTATTTATAAACATTGCTGAGGTCACCTCTCAGTCTCCTCCAAGCTAGAGAGCCCAGTTCCCTCTGCTGCATTTCACATGACCTGCTCACCAGCTTCACTACCCTTCTCTGGACCCACTCCAGCATCTCAAGGTCTTTCTTAGAGAGTTTTCAGTTGAAGCTTTTAGTTCTAAGTTAATGAGTGTACAAAAGACTGCGGTTGTGCTGCAGAAGCTCTGTTCAATCCATGGTCTCACATTATGGGGAACTGAACCAAAATTTCTTTTGCTCAGCTTCACAGATACAAAACTACTGTTGGGACAGTTCTGAGGAGTAAAATTGCTTTTAAAAGGTTTGTTCACAATGCAGAGTTATAAAGCAGTTTTTAAATGCATGGGTTTCTAAGAGATCTTCAGCAGTCTGGGAACTCTGTTACAAAAGTCTCCATTAAGCCATGGGTTGAAAACTTTGGTAAAGTCATCTTTAGCTGTACTGATAATCATAAACTTAGAATGCCTCAGACTCTTGTTCCCTTTGACTTTTAACTCTAATTTTTTTCTACCAACCTCTTTTTTATCCTCACTGAATTTTCTAATGAAGCTATTTAGTCAAATTTACTCTCAGCATTTTTCAAGAAAAGATGCAACAAAAGTTCAAACAGCAACAAAACACAAACCCCTTTCACTTATTTCTTTTAATCAGTGTGAATCCTTCTGGTAGTAACTTTTTGAGTCCTTAGAACTGTTATCTTCCAAAGATCCTTGATCCCTTGGGGCATTACTGTGCTGGCAGATGAGTAATTAAAGGCAAGGGGAGATCAAACGGACTGTATACACTTTTCATTCAGAGGTGCTTTAGCTGCTTCAGGTGGCCTTTTCTACACTGAAGAACTATTACAAGCAAATCCCATCACTCCCAAAGCTATTTCAGCTTCAGTAGTATCAGAATTGCTTTGAATTTTAGAGTAGATTGCTCTCTAATCACAGAACTTTCAAGCATATGTGTTTGCATCCTGTGTTAGCATCTATGTTTGTTATGGTGGATTTCATTTCTTGTAAAAGCGTCCCTTAGCCTTAACAACAACTCTCAGTCTCTCCAAATCCTGTGGGCAGCTTTTATTGAGTCTTCTGTGCTTTTAAGGAACATCACTGCATTTTGTCTAAGCAGGTGAAACAAACTGTTTAAAAACGCTGATATATAAATTGGCCTTGATGGAGAAAGGATGAGTACACTGTCCCATTGACAAAGGGGAGTGCTGTCTCAGTGGTCTCTCAGGGTTAACTACTTGGACAAACTAAACACCATAGTGCTGCTTCTACTGTCAGTGGTGCCAGTAAACTCCCACATTTGGTACAGATATAGAATGACAGAATCATAGAATTGTTAGGGTTGGAAAACACCTCTAAGATCATCAAGTCCAACCTTCTACCCAACAACTCCATTACCACGTCCCAAAGTGCACCATAGAATGGTTTAGATTGGAAGTGACCTCAAAGATCATCTAGTTCCAACCCCCTGCCATAGACAGGGACACCTCCCACTAGAACAGGGCACTCAAGGCCTTATCTAACCTACCTTTGAACACTTCCAGGCAGAGGAGCATCCACAACCTCCCTGGGCAACCTGTGCCAGTGTTTCACCACCCTCACTGTAAAGAGCTTCTTCCTTAAAAGAAACATGTACTCATCCCTCCAGAGATGGTGACTTGACCTCCTCTCTGGGCAGCCTGTTCCAACGCCTGACCACCACTCTTCCAGTAAAGAAATTCCTCCTAATATCCAACATAAACTTTATTTTACAAGCTCAGTGTAGAATTGGCCCAGCAACACAGTTAGCCTTGGTTCATACTGTGAGAGCTGTATGATATATTAAATTTTTATTAAACTCAGGGGTTTTCCCACTCTTTTTAACCTCAACAAGAGAAAACAGATCTCTTTCTGCTGTTTCTAGATGTACCACACATCTTCAGAGCACGATGCAGCGGTCAGTTTCACAGTCTGGTTTTTGCTCAGGGGACATGGCAAAGTGTGGGATCTAGCTTTGGAGTTCATATTTGCCATACTAATTTCTCATTGCCTAAGGTACTGATGGCAAAGATCTCCTTCAACTCAGTGGGTATTTCTCAGCTGGAGTATGTCCTCCATGTACATAAGAGCTTTCAGACACAAGCTTTTTTCATTGAACTTTAAGCAGCAAACCATACAAACGAAACAGTAAAGCAATCTAAAGTAAACACACAACTTGAAAGAGAAACTGCTATGTGCCTTGAAATAAAAAGAAGCCTACTGGCCTACCAAACCCAGCTCAGTGAAGAGGATGAGAAGAAACATTTTGCCTAAATTAATAATTACAAATCTCTCATCCTAATTAAGATAACTCAAACCCAACCTTTTGATGCCTATCACCAGACTCTCGTTACTCTGAGATGCTTTGCCTAAGAAAAATGGATGAGATGACCTTAGAACTGGTCAAAGATACTGAATATAAATCTGTTACAGACTTAGTGCAAGTCATAGAGCAGTTACAGATCACTGAGCCTAAATGATGTTTCATGTTTCCTTTTTCTCCCCTCCCCTCTCTTTTCTCTCCACTGCCTGTCAGCATAATGAGCCCTTTTGCCCTTTATGTTATATTGTTGTGTTATTTGCATTTTCTTCTTCATGCAGAGAGAGCTGCCTAATTAGGAAGACCAGAGTGAGCTTCTAGAGTAGTGCTGTTTAATACTGTTGGTTTATCTGTTAATTAATGTGCTACTCCTTCCAATCTAATTAGATTTTCTTTTTTACTACACAAGATAAGTCAGCGAAATAATTACAAAGCAACACAGAGGGAGGAGGCTGGTGGGAGGCTCAGAAATATTGACTGTTAGAATTTGTTATGTGTGATGTACATTGATTTGTTACTGTCTGCTGTTCTTTCACCCATGCCCACAACCTTATCAGGCTTTTGTCAAGAAGGATCCAGTTAATTTCCCGTAAATATTTCTTACTCCCACCAGTGAGCCTCACCTCTTCCCTCACTTCACTTTTTGTCATGCTCCACCCTTTCTTTTCCAGCTTCTTCCTCAATTTTAATAGCAAGGCTCTTTTTAAATGCTTGCATTTCACAAATAAATGCCTTCATTTACAACCTTTGTGAGGTCACAGAAAGTTGACACTTCACAGATACACCTTGAAAGGACCAGAGCACACATACTCACAAGAACTGAAGTCACAGCCCTGTATTTCACTTAGAAGAGTGTACTAATATGAAAAAGAAACATCAAAGATATTGGCCAAGCCAAGCTCTTCTTTATGATTTACCAGGACAGTTGAGAGGTTGTTGTTGCTGGAAAGTTAAGATCCCAGTGATCAGTACTGCTCACACCTTTTGGGACTCACTTATCTGGAAACAAGTGGTATTAGCCTAGAAATTTGTATTGTAGCTTGTTAGAAGACTCAGGGGAGACATCTGACCAGCTAAAATTTAAATGCAAAAATTAAATTATTTTTAAACTGAAATGAAACTTATTTAATAGCTCAAAGAACCACTTAACTAGCATAGAACCACTGAATAGTTTTGGTTGGAAAAGATGTTTAAGGTCAAGTCCAATTATTCTCTACCAAGCCTCTGTCTCTTTGAGATGCCTCCAGGGATGGGGATCCAACCACCTCCCTGGGGAGCTTGTTTCAGTCTTTAAGAACCTTTTCAATGAAGAATTTTCTTCTAATGTTTAACCTGAACATCCCCTGGTGCTGCTTGAGACCCTTGACACACAGCCTTTGATGCTTCTTGTAAGATGTTGTATATATCACAAACAGTAATCTTGGACCTTTGTTAACATTCTGAAGTAGGAAACAGAATAATATCTAGGATATCCTTTTGACATCAGATGTCTGACACCAAGTTTTATTTTTTTCTGTCTGCACTGGCACCATAAAATTTTAGCCCATAATAATACTGAAGAACCTAGAATGTGGTCCAAAATATGATTCTGTGACTGCAATGAGTCATCACCAGTGGTATGGAAAGTAAAAATCATTCTCAAGAGCAATTATATATTATTTTAATAATTTCTATAAATTAAATAGCTAAGAGTTTTGATGGAAAAATAAAACAAGATGGCAAGCAACTGGCACCACAGACTTGATGGACTTGGAACAGTTTACACTGATGAAATATAGTAAGTAATAACTGAGTAAAAAATATACTAAGAAATAATTCAGCTTTGATGCCCTAAAAGATATTTTTGTTCCTTCCTGCCCTCTACGAGAGGTGTTATTTTATAAGGGTGAGGACCTTTTTAATCAGAGTTAGTTTTGCAGCACGATTTCTGACAGAACCCTTAGAGATGAAAGTAAAATAAATCAAAACTATATAAAACCAGATGTAACCTCCACCCCTTTGTAAAACCCAAAATATTACAGAGACAGTAGTTACTTAATTCCATAAGAAAAACCAAACCAAACCCAACCAAACAGAAAAGCACACCAGAAAACAACACAAACCAAAACCACCCAGAAGCTATCAACCAACCACCCACACACAACCCCCCCCAACAAACCCCAAAGAAAAAAGGTCATTAAAATATCTTACTTTAAATTACATACAGATGTCTTGATCTTGAATTTTTGCTTTGCTAACATGTGGGCTTGTAAAGTTAGATCTAACTCATCTTGCATCTCATGTTCTGGTTGTAAAAAGGAGAGTGCTTCTTGCATAACTGAAAATGATGTGCTTCACTGAACATATTTTCTGTCTTCACTGGTGGCATGTAACTGATTACAGACAAGAATTTAAATCTGAACACCAAGACATGTAAGAGAGAGAAATGACTCCTCGAAATATCCAAAATGTAAGAGGTCTGAAAACTGGAAGAAAATTTCTTCTGGTCTAGATTGTTCTAGTTAGCAAAGGTCTTGGGCAGACACCTTTTGATTCATTACCTGAAGTCCAGATGTCTAATTGCAAAATCATTTTGGTTGGAAAAGACCTTTAAGACCACCGAGTCCAACCATTATCTAAATCTACCAAGTCTGCTGTAAACCATGCCCCCCAGCACCACATCTTTGCCTTTTTGAGCCACCTCCCAGGGACAGTGGTTCAATCACCTGGGGAGCCTGTTCTAGTGGTTGAGGACTCCTATCAGTGAAGAATTTTCTTGTGTCCAACCTAAACCTCCTTTGGCACAACTTGAGCTGATATCCTCCAGCCTTATCACTTGCTAGCAGGGAGAAGAGACCAACCCCTGCCTTTCTCCAACTTCCTCCCAAATGATTCTATGCTGAAAAGAAAATCACCTCACATCATCCTTTCTATTGCTCTTACCTTAAGCTCCTTCTCTGTGTAGAGGCCACACTCAAACAAACAAAATTCTTATGCCCAGAAAAATAATTCCTATCACCACTAAGCTGTTAGACAGTTTTAAATTACATAATTTATGTATTCTTCTTTGAATATATTGATCTCAGCACAACACTTGTTGGCTAAATCTATACTTTACAAATTACATCTTTAGGCTTATTGCTCAAAATCTTATTATTTTCTCACTCTTGAGCCACTGGAGAATATGCTGGTAGTCATTTGGACTCTGTTTCATAATACCTGAGGCCTGAGGATATGAATCTTTTTTTTACAGCTTGTTGATTTATTGTGTGTGACTTTCTTGTGCAAAGGCAATCTCCAATGCTAATGGTTTTGCATCAGAAGCTTTCAACTGCATTTACAAATTGAACATGTGAACAGTTTCTCCTCTTTGTCTCTTTCTCAGGCTTTTAAGCCCACATATCACTTGATATTTTACAATACAAATGTTTGAACAAATACAGATTCACAGAATCATAGCATAGCCCATGTTGGAAGGGACCTCAGGAGATCNACTGTTCCAGGGCTCTGTTGACCTTACAGCAAAGTTTTTTCTCACGTTAGGGTGTTCCACTTTGTATCCATTATCTCTTGTCCTATCACAGGACACTACTGAAAATCAACTGGTGTCTTCTTGACACCCACCCTTCAGATGTTTGTAAACAGCCTGCTCTTCTCCAAGCTAAACAGCCTCATGTTTCTCAGTCTTTCCTCACCAGATAGAGGTGCCAGCTGAGCACAGTATTGCAGTTGAGTCTACAGCAATCTGCATCTTGCTAAGCAGAAAAATTAACATTTAAAAAATAAATATATTTTTTAAAAANTTTAAAAAATATAAATGAAAACAAAACAGTGCATTAAATGCATCAAACAGTAGACTACTGTGCTACTGGAGACACAGTACAGGAGTCTCCAGTACTCCTGTAGTACTGAGATACTGCAGTACTCAGTATTGTACTATTGCTGAGATACAGGAGACAGAATGATGCTCTTACTCACTGTTGAGACTGCATACCTCAGAATCATAGAATGGTAGAGCTTGNGCATAAATGTTGTAGAATAACCACAAAACACAATGGATACTTCTTTAAAGGTATATTCAGTAAAAAGAAATTTGGAACCACAGAATCATTCTATAAAATAAATATCAAGTCTCAGAAAGCTCCTCTAGAGGAAACAGAATGCTTTTGTGCTTAATTACTCCCTGATAGAGATGAATTGCTACCTTTGTACAATAAAAAAGAAATACCAGATGGGAATCATGGACCTAATTTAATAAAGCATTTTCTTAGTAATGATGGATACTAGTTAGGATGCTAAATAATACTTAAAAGACAGAGTGTGTCCTCAGCAAGTTTGCTGATCATACCCAAGTGGGAGCAGTGACTGACAGACCATCAGGCTGTGCTGCCTCTCAGCAAGACCTGGACAAGCTGAAGGGTAAGGTAAAGGAAACCTCATGAAGGTAAAGAAGGACAAGTATAGAGTCCTGCCCTGGAGGGGAATAATCCCCTGAATCAGTACAGGTTAGGGACTGACCTGCTGGGAAGCAGCTCTGCAGAGGTGGACCTGGAGTGCTGGGTAGTGACATGTTTGCCATGAGGCATCTATGTGCCAAGAAGCAGATAAATCAAGGAGATAAATAAAGGCAGCCAAGTATTTAAGGTCCACCAGTCTGTCTCTCACACTGTAGCAAATAATGCATCACAGCAGGAATATTTCCAGCTACAGAATCCTTACAGGACTGAGGACTGGGCACTAACCTGCCAAATGTTTCTCAGTACAAGAATTCCTCCATGCATGCCCTAGTACCAGTGCTAAAGCAGTCCTTCTGAGAAGCAGATGAGAATCCCATGTGTGAGACATGAGAGTGTTTTCTGAAACTACTGTGAATCTTGACTTAGCTTGTTCTTTAGTCTTAAAAGTAATCAGCTCCTTTTTCTTCTTCTTCTACCTCCCCAGGTCTCTATGGATCACATGCAGCATGCTGTAACTGTTCATATGTTTTCATTATGACAATATGGTCACATATTGTAAGCTTTTGAGCACTAAGCAGATTAAAAAAAAAAAAAAAGGTTTATCCTGGTATGTCATTCTAGATTATGTCTAATTAACAAAGCACCAGCTTCTTTCAAGGGTCTTACCGCAATTAGCGAGTGTATTTTCCTTGCACTAAATGATCACAGCTTCTTTTACTGCAAAGCTTAACAAACCAACATAGTTTTTTCCCTTAATAAAGAAAACATAAAATACACCTTTCTCCACCTCATCTCTTACCCAGTATCAGCAATATTTATTAACCTTTAAGAATGCGTGAAGGAAACAAATGACACTTTTACAGCTGTGTTTATCTAATTAGTGCATATAGGTTTTGATCAAATAAATTAAGATCTGATTTTCAGTTAGGAAGATTCAGAAACTTTTGTGATTTTTTTTTTCTTACAAAATTCAAGGTAGAGAATATATTATATATGAAGCAATATTTGAACAAAGCTGGTTTACTGTTAAATCTATCAGAAAGGCTGGAGAAGGCCTGAACTTTAATTCTTTGAAGACAACAGGAGTTCAGGTCATTTTGGTCTATGAGGCTGAAGTATGAAAAGTATGGAAAATGCTGAAATACAAAAGGCTGAAATAAGTCTAAGCAGGGAACAAGTAAGGTGAATAAATATCTTATCTGACAAAGAGAAGGAACTGGGGACTGAAAATAAATGGCTCTGAAGACAGATATCAGAAATTATATCAGCCCAGACAGCCAACCGAGTCCTGGGCTGCAGCAAGAGCAGTGTGGGCAGCAGGGCAAGGGAGGGGATTCTGCCCCTTTACTCTGCTCTCCTCAGACCCCATCTGGAGTCCTGTGTGCAGTTCTGGAGCCCCCAGCACAGGAAGGACATGGAACTGTTGGAGCGGGTCCAGAGGAGGCCACAAAGATGCTGAGAGAGCTGCAGCAGCTCTGCTATGAGGACAGGCTGAGAGAGTTGGGGCTCTGCAGCCTGGAGAAGAGAAGGCTTCCAGGAGACCTTAGAGTAGCCTTCCAGTATCTGAAGGGGGCCTACAGGAAGGCTGGGGAGGGACTATTGACAAGGTCTTGCAATGACAGGACAAGGGGCAATGGGTTTAAACTGGCAGAGGGAAGATTTAAACTGGATGTCAGGACGAAGTTCTTTCCAGTGAGGGTGGTGAGACACTGGCACAGGTTGCCCAGGGAGGTTGTGGAGATGTTCAAGGCCAGGTTGGAGAAGGCCTTGAGTAACCTGTACTAGTGGGAGGTGTCCCTGCCTATGGCAGGGGATTGGAACTGGATGATCCTTGAGGTCCCTTGCAACCTTCCCATTCTATGATTCTATGAAATGGAGCTCAACTGATGAACAAGACCATGAAAGACTTGCCTCACCATTCCTTTTAGAGCTCAGGATCTAATATAGATGCCAAAGGGAAAAGGAAGAAATAAAGCATGTGTTCTACATATTTATCTCCCCTGGCTCTACTTTGTGCACGACCCTTAGAACCTGCTGTATCACACTGCTTGCATAATCCTAACCCTGTGTTGCATAATCCTGACCCTGTGCAGCAGTGTAAGAGCTAATGCTCTAATTTGGTTCTAATTTATAAACAGAAGAAAGGAACATTCTAGGCATTCTTTCACATATAGAATGAATGAGCAAGGCATTGATTGTGAAAAGAATGACAATGATAAAGTCTTATTGGTTTGCTAAGAGGAACAAAACAGCAATATATAAGCAATTTCTCACTCTTTGTTCTTTTTGCCTTCTGCTTTCCACCTCCTCCACTGCTCATTTGTGCTTAACTGAATACTAACCTTGACTGACCAGATAACAGGTGAAACCTTGCTGGTTCTGTGTCTGGGTGGAGAGAAGAAGCTGGTGTTAGCCCCTTCTGGAGGGTGGGGAGGATTGGATTTCTGTATTATTTCTAAATTGCATATAATTGTAAATACATATAAGTATATTTTGTATACATGCTTGTAAATTTAGCTTACTGTAAAATACAGCTTGATCTTATTTCCAAGCCATCTGAGCTGGTCTGGTAAATTTTATTGTGGGGGAGGGAGGGAGGGAATTTCCCAACCCTCCACATCCTGAAATGGTATAGTGTATATATAATGTATACAATCTATAGAGCCACAGTGCATGAGAGATGAGATCCTGTGGGTCCTGTCACTGCTGCCACTTTTAGCTGGCTTTGGGCAGCTCTTACAGTGATAGACTTCCAGCTTTCTCTCCTCTCTTCAGCTGATTTCCTCTTTTTTTTTTTTCCCCTTTCTTCCTTTTTTTTTTTTTCTTTCTTTCTTTCTTTCTCTCTTACTTTTTGTTAATAATAAAAAATATTCTGTCTGGAAGCAGCCATGTAATTCACAAGGGATAAAAAAAAAAGTAGTCCATAAAGCATCTTCGACAACATAGTGCTGGTGCAGGTTAGCTTGGTCAAAACAGCAGTTGATAAGCTCTAGGTATGTGTGGGTAATAAATGAATTTGATGAAATAACTTATGTTGGAACCATTTCTAGCTTTGCTCTGATCCTGTGCTTTGATGTTCTAATAGAATATTTTATTAAACTTAACTTCTTTGTTTCTTTTCATTATCTGCTACCGAAGTTCACTAAAAATGGTAACAATCTTCAGATAAAGGAGGGTCATCAGCAGTCTCCTCAGATATTATCTGAGCTCTCAGAAAGTTTTCTGATGACACCAAACTGTGAAGAGCGCCCAGCACACCATTAGGCTGTGCTGCCCTTCAGCAAGACCTGGACAGGCTGGGGAGTTGGGTGGAGGGGGAATCTCAAGCAGTTCAACATGGGCAAGTGTAGAGTCCTGCACCAGGGACCAGCAGAGATGAGAGGATGACCTGCAGAGAAGGACCTGGGAGTGCCAGTGCACAACAAACTCACCATGAGCAATCAGTATGCTCTTGTGGCCAAGACACCAACAGTCTCCTTGGGTGCATTAAGAAGAGTGTGACCAGAAGGTGGAAGGAGATTCTCCTTCCCCTCTACTCTGTCCTGTTGAGGACACATCAGGAGCATTGTGTCATGCAATAGTCTTCAACTTTTAAGAAGCAAGAAAGGTTAAAACCCATCAGTTAGCAAGAGAGTGTGAAATGTCATGTGAGAAAAATCAACCAAACTGGGCAGGAAAGATCTCAAAACTATGACAAATTATTAAGAAATGTCAAAAACCAACCAAACAACAACAACAAATCTTTCAGCCTGTCCCAATATTACTTTAGAGGTTCAGTGGGATCTGAATTGGTCAGAGTACTTTCCCCACAGCTGCAACCAGGGATTCTATGGGAAACATAAAAACTTCTACAGCCGCATAAGAGAATAATACTCACTATATCCATCTACTACTGTAAATAAAACTGGAAGTACTCAGAAAAGATAGTGTAGATGTCTCCTGGGTGAAATAACCTGGGGGCATGTGCTTGCTTAGCTTGATAAAGTTTCTCTCTACAGCAGGATGTAATAAAGGGAAGGGTTGGGTTTGTTCATGACTATTTAATGTCTGCATTATGACAGAAGATCAATTCCTCAAATATTCCTATTTTATCTGTGGGAAATGCTGTGCTACAAGAGACATTTTGTTCACTGTGTCTGCAGCTGTCCTAAGACATGGTTATCACAACTTTAGGGTCAAAATTTAGGTGAAATAATGCAAAATTAGAAGTTTTCAGTGGAGCTGCCAAGTAACTCAGAGCTGTGTTCAATTTGAAGCCTCACATCTCATCACTTGCAGCACTGTATTCTCTTAATCTTGTGAATAAACCAACCTGCTCGTGTAGTTTTGCTTGTACAAGAGGAAATAAAACAGTCTGGTTGCTTTAATCTGGATGGCCCTTTGATGGGAGAAAACACAAAGATGTACTGCATGAAAATTGAGTAAAGATGTAGCAGAAAGCCTGTGGTGTGAAGCCACAAGTCTGCAAGGGAAAAACTTCCAACCACTTAACTGCTTTCCCCTCTGTTATCTCCAAAATGTACACTAAATTGGTGGGAATCTTCAGCTGAGGGTAAGGCACAACACAGTCTTCTTCCAGCTAACACTGGGTGATTTGTGCTACCACCTCACTTAGGTTTATAGAGGCATACTCAGTGTCAGAGCAACTATCCTGCTGGTTTGCTTCTAGAAAACCTGTGCTGCATACAATTAACACTTAACACTCTGTTGGTCTCTGCTCCTAGGTAACAAGTGACAGGATGAGAGGAAATAGCCTCAAGTTGCACCAGGGAATGTTTAGGTTGGGTGTTATGTATATTATATCATATTAGATTTCATATCATATTAGATATATCAAGAAACTTCTTGACTGAATGGGTTCTCAAATACTGCAATAGGCTGCCCAGGGAGGTGGTGGAATCCCCATCCCTGAATGGGGTTAAAATTGACAGAGGTGGAGTGCTGAGGGACATGGTTTAGCATCAGACTTTGTAGAGTTAGGTAACAGCTGAACTAAATGATCTTAAAGGTCATCTTCAACAGACACAAGTCTATGATTCTATTTGTGATGAATCCCAACTAATAACGACAAATATCCCACCAGGAAGCAGCTACAAGTAATTATAGTCTTAAGTAAATTTAAGTCCTTTGTTGAGTTTTGACTGGGGGAAAACTTAAGTCTGAAATTTATCATATATCCTGAACCTGACACCATCTTGCAATCAGTGCCTTTATCACTGGCAACTCCCTCTGCTGTATCTGTCACTTTAAACAGCTAAACCATTTGATTGTTTTTGCCTTCTGAGCTGTGTCACAGCAAGGCCTTATTGGGGCAATGAAACCTGGAGGCAAATGTTAATTCTGCCAAATAGTTCCAGTGAGAGCCTTAGGCTTTGAGACAGGCAGACATCAGGATCTTAGTCTTTGAACAGAGAAAAAGGCAGCAAGAAAGAGGTTGCAATGGTAAACAGCTGAAATAGAGTTTACCAGGTTACTCTTAACTGTTGTAGTACAGTAGTACATAAAAGAGTGGTACTGAAGAAGTTTATTAAAACTGTTGCCTCACTTGAACAAGCACTTACTGTAAGACATCAATAAGATGAATGAATATAAGTCACAACTCACCAGGAACCCAAGAGAGCTCGGATGAATTTATGACTGTAAATTCCCACTGCCTTCTCCCTTATCGTAGGCGCTGCAGCCTGACAGCTTTTCTCACATCACACCACCACCACCATCCTCTCTGCCACAAACAGCTACTGAAATATTCTCCTACCTTCAAGATACTGAGCAACCTCCTTCTCTGACCAAAACATGTTTACTGGAAAGTTAGCTTCTCTCTACCGTTTGATTAGCACTTAAAGTACCTTGAGTCTGATTAGGTTTGCTTTAATTTTAAGTGAAAGCTCTAATCCAAAGTTCATAGAAACCAATAGGGAACATCTCCTACTAGACCACATTGCTCAAGGCACCACCCAAGCTGTCTTTGAACATTTTTGAGATTATAGCCTCTACAACTTCTCTAGACACTATGTTCAAGTGCCTCACCACTCCCATGGGGATTTTTTTTGCCCCTAATATCTAACCACAGCATCATAGAACATTAGGAGGTGGAAGGGACCTCAAAACCTCATACAGTCCAACCCCCCTGCAGAGCAGGATCTCCTATACCAGATCACATAGGAACATATCCAGGTGAGTTTTGAGTATCTCCAGAGGAGAAGACTTCACAACCCCTGTGGCAGCCTGTTCCATTATTCCATCTGGTTTTAACTTTTTCTAATGTATATGGATCCTGGAAGATAATTTTTTAAACCTCCATTCAGCCATTACCTCATCACAGACCACTGTAAGGATGACCCTTTCTGCAGGGTCCATGCAAAATTATTGGAAAACCTCTTAGAAAATATTTGCCTGCTCTTTCCCAGGAGAGAAGAGCCAGATCTGAGTGTAATAAAACTTTACACAATCTGCAAGATTTTACCATATTTGGTCACACATTTTGTTTATGTAGCAGGGACTTTTAAAATTTATTTCCAGTTCATAGAGGGGAGTCTTCTCTTCAGGCTGAACAATCCCAGCTCCCACAGCCTGACTCCTTATGAGAGGTGCTCCTGCCTGCTGATCATGTTTGTGGCCTCCTCTGGACCTCTTCCAACAGTTCAATGTCTTTCTTATGCTGGGGCACCAGACTCTATTCTGCCTTATTTTCATGTCAAAATATATTAACATTCCTGTAGGAGGATTAACAACTATTTCTTTCTGGAGAGTGGAAAGAAGAAGACAATCCATACTGAGAATGTTTATAAAGAAAGATGACGTTTTTGGTCTTAAATTGCAATTCTCTGCTGTTGGAAGACTCATTACCTGAGAGTATACAGAGGATAAAAGGTAGCTATTTTCATGACCCTTAAAGAAAAAAAAAAAAANAAAAACCCTTAAAAAAAAAAAAAAAAAAAAAAAAAAAAATCATCTGCTGCATAGCAAGAAGCTAAAAAGGATGCTAACAGAAAAGGTTTACAAACAGAGCACATATTCAAACAGACCTTCACAAGTCTGCAAAGAAAAAGTTCAACAGTTCACTTTCCTCACTCTCCACATTTTAGATGTGAGTACCCAGCCATGCACTTCTAATGTTAGAAAGAGAATATCAAGCTGTTTGGTGCTGATGAGCTGTGAAGATGATGGCTTAAAAAAAAAAAAAAAAACAAACCAAAACTCAAACACATAGGTTTAAGTAGGTATAGAACTACTCAGTACAAGCATGCTGAAATTTAAGAGGAAAGGAGAAAAACAGGTTGGATGTTTAACAGAATTCTTAACTGCCACAGCACCTGTCATGAGCAAAGCTACTCTCTTCACAGGGACCTCCAAGTGATTGCTTTGGTTCTGTGGTTTTTCCCCCTGCATTAAGGTATGTTTCAAGCACAGGAGCTTAAAGTGATTTAATAAAATTAATACAAATATAATGTAGTTGCACAAAACACATACTTGAAAAAGGTTTGCCCTTTCTGTCAGTTCTATTTTTTATGCAGTTCCACCACTCAGATGGTCAGATAAGGAGAATGAGAGAACTTAGTGGCACAGTTATGGTAAGTAATAAAACATCACGGGAAGAGGCAGGGAGTCTTTTATCCTGGAGAACATCAGCATCTTCACCAGTATTATGGGAACTGAGAGTGGAAAGTGTTATAGGAATGCAGTGCCTATGAAAAGTTTGACCAGCAGGTGGAAAGGTTCTCCTCCCCCTCTACTTTGCCATAGGGAGGCCTCATGTGGAGTATTTTCTCCAGTTCTGGGTTTCCCTGTGCAGGAGAGACAGGGAATTACTGGAGAGAGTCCAACAGAGGCTACCAAGATGTTGATGGGATTGGAGCATCTCCGTAAGGAGGAGAGGCTGAGAGCCCTGTGGACATTTAGCCCGAAGAAGAGCAGCCTGAGAGAAGATCTTCTCAACACTTGGCAAGAGCTCAAAAGGTGGGGGGCAAGAGGACAGAACCAGACTTTTCAGTGGTCCTCAGCAACAGGACGAGAGACAACAAGCACAAACAGGAACAGGTTGCCCAAGGAGGTTGTGGAGTCTCCTCTAGAGAGATTCCAAACCCACCTGGACATTGTGATTCTTGCCAACCTGCTGTGGGTGACTGCTTTAGTGGGGGAATTGGACTAGTTGATCTCCAGAGGTCTCTTCCAACCCCCACCATGCTGGGATTCTGTGGATGCTCACGTAGGTACCAAAAGGGCAATACAAATATGTATGCATATATTTAGTTATGTATAGAGCCCTATCACACCTAGCACAGGATGTTCCAATATAATCTGACACCTCAATGGTCTTTGGCTCATAATTCCTTTTTTCCCTCCCTTTTTTCTTGTATTTTAATTACTATGCTGGTGAAACAAAATGTCCAGGGTGTAGTATTTAATCTGACCAGAAGAAAATTGATCAGATCTCATGAAAAGGAAGTAACAGCAGCTCTCTGATCTACCTTAAACAGTGCCTTTGATGTCTGGATGCAATACATGACTCTGGACAGGCTGAAGATGTCTCATTAAGTATGCATGGCAACCATGTGGGACAGTGAATGGAAGATGGAGACTTTTTTTAGTATCAATAACACAGAAACCAAAAAAAAGGAGATTTCAATTAAATATCACAGAAAATTTCCTGGCAATGAGTATCGCTGAATGTGGAATTAACCACCACAAGGAGGTAACAGCTTCAGTTAAAGTCACTGCAGGCAGACAGGATTAACTACAGCACTGATTACCCAAAATATCTGTTCAGCCCACAGCTTGTAACATTCCAATACCTCCTAATTGCTTATTGCAAACATTCACTTGGCTTGTCCTTAAGGAGCCTCCAAACCTTACTTTTGCTCCTGTAACATGTTTACATCATCTGGACAGTAAGTGTTTTCCACACAAACTTTTGTTATTTCATCAAACCATACAGACTATGGCTACTAATTTTTTTTGTCCATGTTCTTTTAGAACCATGGAATGCAACTGGGTGGGAAAGACTCGTGCAGCTTGTGCAACCCCCCTGCAGTGGGGAAGGATGCCAACTAGATCAGGTTGCTGAGGACCACATCAAGACTGATCTTGAATGTCCCCAGGGACAGGGCATCCCTGGGCAACCTGCTCCAGTATTTTACAACTCTCATTGTGAAGAACTTTGTCCTTATGTTCAGCCTACATCTACCCTGCTCCAGTTTCAAACCATGACCTGGTGTGTTGATACAAGGTGTTCTGAACAGTCCCTCCCCAGCCTTCCAGTAGGTCCCCTTCAGATATTGAAATGATTCTAAATGGTCTCCCTGGAGCCTTCTCTTCTCCAGGCCAATCCCTCCTTCCATTAAAGAGAAAAAAAAAATATATATATAAAATCAGCCATCCATTAGGAAATTGAAGCAGCAGCATCTGACATAGCACAACACAAGTAAGAGAGCTAACAACTGAAATGAGCAGATCTGCAAACACAGCTCAGGTGACATTGGTTCAGTCCCACTGTTTCCTAAGCATTAGCAAACAGAGCTTGTCAGTGAATGGTAACAGCTCTGCTTGCAGCCATTCACAGAGCTCTGGCATCCTTTCTGCCACCTATTTGCTTTGACTATACTCAGTATTTGCATGTCTTTTGGCTGTTGCCAAGTGTTTGTTTTGTTTTTCCATGTAGAGCCTACACTTCAGAAGAGAGTCACCTGAAATTTGAAAATTCTTAACCATCAGACATACAAATCAGGTTTAACAAGGCCAAGTGCCAGGTCCTGCACTTGGGTCACACCAGTTCCATCCGATGCTTCAGGTCTGGAGCAAAGTGGCTGGAAATTTGCCTGACAGAAAAGAACCTGGAGGTGCTGTTTGACAGCTGGCTGAACATAAGCCAGTGTGTGTCCAGAAGGCCAGCAGCATTCTGGCCTGAATCAGGAATAGTGTGGCCAGCAAGGAGAGGGAAGTGATTTCTACAGTATTCACAACTGGTGAGGCCACATCTAGAATACTGGGTTAGGTTTTGGGCCTCTCACTACATGAAGGAAGAGCAACAAAGCTGGTGAAGGGTCTAGAGAACAGGTCTGGTGAGGAGCAGATGAGGGAACTGGGATTGCTCAGTCTGAGGAGGACTCTCTTTGCTCTCTCCAGCTCCCTGAAAGCAGCCTGGAGAGAGGTAAGGGTTGGTCTCTTCTCCCTGCTGATAGGACTAGAGCAAATGGCCTCGAGATGCAACAGGGAAGGTTTAGATTAGACATTAGGGAAAATTACTGAAGGAGTGGCCAGGAATTGGAACAGGCTGCTCTCACAGGGCAACACAAGGTATCTCTTCCCCCTCTCCTTCCTGTCTTTTCTCTCCTCTCTGGGAGACAAAAAAAAAAAAACAGAGAGGGAGTAAAAAAAGTAGAGGAAAAAGTTTTTAGTTGATTTACAGAGAATAATTTACTCCCCTCACTGCAGGCTCATGTTGAGCTTTTCATCAACCCAGACCCCAAGGTCCTTTTTCTCAGGGCTGCTCTCAGCCATTCACCACCCAGCCTATATTTGTGCTGGCCCAACCAAGCAGAAAAACCCACCAAAACCCCCTAAACAACTGAAGAAACAAACCACTGAGTGCTTTTGACCCATAGTATTTCAGCACCCAGAAGGCCTCATACAGTTACCTTCACAAACATAGCCAAGCACTATGCAATAGTATCACTGCTGTCATTTTTGTACACATTTATCTGCCACAGCACAGAGATGAAGGGAACGATTCAGATGGCAACAATCCTGCAGGAGCTTATTATGATCTTCACAAATCAGCAGTAAAATGTTCTGTATTGTAGTTGTCATAGCCTCCAGATGCCATGTCTTTGCTGGCTGTCTCAAAAATTCATAAATGTGGACATGATGGAAGATGTATGTCATATGCCTCTGCTCTCTCTCTCCAAAAGAGCGTGAATAGAAACCTGCCATCATTTTTGACTTAACTGATGGAGTGGATATTTGGCCTTTGGTTATATTGCCTCCTTCTCCCTGGCTTGCTTGTTGATAAATGATACCAATGCATGTGTAAGGATGTTTTTTCTCTTTACAGTGTATGAAACAGATTGTTTTGAAATAAAAGCTAAAACTCCCATTGACTACAAAGTGTTGTTTATGTTGTACAATAGTCTGTCTATTGTTGGCCTCCAATCTTGTTTTTTCCATGCAGCTCCTCCATGAGCAAAGCCATTTCATAAGTTTTGCCCTATGGAAATTTTGGGCACCCCCCCCCAATTCCATGTCACTGTTTACTCCCTGATAAGAATATAAATTTCATTCTGAATCTTATTGTAGTGTGAGGCCCTAATTCTTTTTTTTCTGTGAATTATATGAGCTCTTCTGTAAGAAGACAGCACTACAGATCTCATCTACACAAAACACAAAGGTGCCAGCTTCAAACACAATCCAGGTTTCAAATTTTAAACCGACCAAAATCAAACTGAAAGAAGATTTGGTAATGCTACAACCCTCTCCAGGGAACAGATGTGAGCTCTAATCCCTCTCTGGCAATCACACCTCTTTTTTTTTTTTTTTTAAACTTAATTTACTGGGCAAGAAAGAACATAGATTCCATTTCTGGTGAAAAAAAGAAGGGTGAAAAGAAAAATAAATCTATTATTAAATAGAAAGAACAGGCACACCCAAACAAAATAGAGAGTAGGACAATTATTGACCTGACTTTCGAGTAACCATTTCAATATGATTAAGTATTTTTCTTATTATTCTAAGACTCATGACCAGGCTGCAGTAATGTGCAGAGGAGGAGTTTCTCAGGTCACTAAGTGTCTGATTTCCCAGTTAAACTTTGTTTGCACTCTGAGGAAACATCTGATTCTGCTGTCTGGGAATGTGCTCCTTGAAACAGCTAAATAAAAGAATATATTCAAGATGAATATATAAAGGAAAAATATTATTGCAATACATTGGCCAGTCCTTTTATTCTTCTTATTTAGGGCATATTTCCACAATTTGGGGTACATTTGTCCAAAAGCCTGTCTTTTCAGCAGGCTTTGACTATTACTAGTTATCTAAATGGCCATTTCCTACCATGTCAGCAGGATTAATCTGCAAATCACACTGGTTAATGACAGTGCTTAGATTTACATGCAAGTACATGCACTTTGAATCATGAGGTCAAAACCTTTGCCTCTGACAGAGCAGTTGCCTACATGGAATGATGCAACATTCTACACTTGACTCCAAATGATGCATTTGAAGAGAAGTTGGGAATCTGTGCACCATTATTCCCTTGTTCCAGTAAGTTGCACCACAGGGCTGCATCCTCTCTCTTAACACTGCCAGTTTTTAACTCTTATTCTCAACTGCTCTGCTGCTGTCTACCTACTGTGCCATTTTGGGGATGGCACAATTCCTGCCTGTAAAAAACCACACTGCCTCTTAGGAGGAGTTTTGAAAGAAAATTCCCTATGCACATTGTGGTGGGTTAGGAACTTCACACACACACACACACAATGGAAATTTACCAGACTAGCTCAGATGGCTTGGAATCACAGAACATCAGGGGCTGGAAGGGACCTTGACAGCTCATCCAGTTCAACTCCCCTGCCAGAGCAGGATCACCTATACCAGATCACAAAGGAATGTGTCCAGGCAGGCTTTGAATATCTGCAGAGAGGGAGACTCCACAACTCCCCTGGGCAGCCTGTTCCAGTCTTCTGTCACCATCACAAGCAAAAAAAATCCTCCTCGTGTTCACATGAAATATCCTATTCCTCAACTTCCACCCACTGCCCCTTGTCCTGTCATTGGCCATCACCAAGAAGAGCCTGGCTCCATCCTCCTGGATGAAGCCATGTTTACAGCAAAGCTAAATTTGCAAGCATATAGATACAATATATAAAAGTATTTACAATTAGATACAAATAAGAAATAATACAGAAATCCAAACTCCATGCTGGATCAAGGAAATGGCCCTGAAGGGGCTCAAAGCTACCCCTCTTTCTCCCTCTACTTTCCCAGACAGGCAAACAAAAACAACCAGCAAAGTTTATGTTGGTATTTGTTAGTGGAAAGATTAGAGTGAAGAGGAAGGGAAAAGATCCAGTGTCCCAGAACAGAGGAGGACTAATTGTTGACATTTTGGCTTTTTCTCTCTCTCAGCAAACCAATGAATGATATAGACTTCATCATAATTTTTTTGTCACAACCAATGACCTAATTTCTCTCATTAAAATATTCCAACACACCTCAAATCAGCACACATGTAAAAATGCAAATTATTATTACTGTTATATAAAAAGATTATTGAAATTGCTTCTACTAGAAGCAAACCAGCAACATTCTCTCTGTAAAACTACCAAGTTATACTTGGCCACCACAGTTCTCCTGTAAAACCATATTTTATCAGTGTTTCCATAGTTCCATAAGTTGGTTCCTTGGTAGATGCTTTTTATTCTTTGCCAGAAGTCTGTCAAGCAAGCAACTTTTCATCAAACAACTACATCAATATTGTCAACAAGCTGTGTTCTATGTTTTTGCACATTTCAGCTTCCATAAGCATCTTGTCATTTACCTACAGTATTTTCATACAACTGCAAAATGCTTTGGGTTGGAAGGGACCTTAAAGATTACTTAATTCCAATTCCCCTGCCATGAGCAGGGACACCTTCCGCTAGATCAGATTGCTCAAGGCCCTGCCCAACCTGGCTTTGAATACTTCCAGGGAGAAGACATCCACAACTTCCCTGAGCAATCTGCTCCAATTCCTCACCACCCTCACTGTAAAGAATTTCTTCCTAATATCCAGCCTAAATCTCCTCCAGCTTAAAGCCATTGTCCCTCCTCCTATCACTACAAGCCCTTGTAAAAAGCTTACCCATTTCATTAATCCCTCTTAAATACAGTAAAGACTGTGAGGTGCATTGTTTTGATTCTGCTACATTTTTCCTGTTACAAGGAGTTGTATTTCACAGCAAACTAGAAGTTGGTTTCCTTTACCACACACCTGAATTTGCACTTGATGTACAAGGTATTCTTACAAGTATTTACCATGCAGCAAAACAAACCACGCTGTAGTGTTTGCTAGATTGAAAGCAACACCTAAACCAGCAGTATGACCACAATCATTGTTCATTAAGAGCCACACAGGGAACATCCACAGCAGTACCTAAAGTTCCTGCAGAAGCTCAGGTTCTCTTTGAGTAAGAATCAACTCAGCTAACAGGGAAGGTGTTGCCTTTCTACAACGTTATCTACCACCCGCGTGTGCCCTTGGCATAGCAGCACCAACACCATAGTGGCCATGACTTGATTTCTCACCAAGTTACTGCAGCTGCTGGAAAATTCTCTGTGCTTTATTTAATACATATTTTTAAAACAGGGCTTTAACTCCTTGCATGGAAATTTGAAAAATAACACCAAAAAATCTATTCTTCATTGTTCTTATTGGTACTAAAAGCAACCAACTCAAAACAACAACTGAGATCACAATGTGGTTTTCCTTCTTGGTAGCTAAGATGGCAAAGGGCTCCCATATGCCTTAAATCATCCAGTGAAGTCAGTGGATCAGTGCCAGATGTGTGGGCCTCATCTTTTGCTAACACCTGGTTATTAAAAGATCAATAAGTTCTTTCCAGCTGAAAACAAACAAACAAACAAACAAAACCATAACACCACAACAAAAGGCAAGATAACATAAAAAAAAATACATACATAGAAATAGGACATCAGACAACATTCTGTCAGTTCATAAACTTTCTTTCAGTACTGGCTGAGTTGAATTCAAGGGAGGACATTTCAAAACCACCCTTGCTCTTCTTAAAACATGATCAGTTTTGCTTTTAACTTCAAAAGCATTTTTACCATTGCTCATTTGGATTTCAAAAGAAATTCTGAAGTTGTATTCAAATACTAAAGGAAAAACCTTTGAGAAATGTATCACATGTTTATGCAATCTGAGCTACTCTGAAAGAATTCTTACTTTATTTATCTCCAGCACCAGGAAGTATATTATGTCCTACTTCCCAGTTTTTCCCCTCAAGATCCAACATGACATTTGCCTGGATACTACCTTTTCCCCAACTGGCCCATTTGAGCCTATGTAATACGCAGTCTTCTGCAAAAGAAACCATAAAGACTGAAAGGAGAAACTTCAAAGTGCTGTTGTGAATTCTAGGACTGCATCTTGCAGAGAAGAACAAACTAAACAACTCAGAGTTAAGGTTACATGAAGCCCTGGGCAATACAATCAGCAATCCTGCAGCATCTTAATGTATCTAAGGAGAACGTACTTGAGATTCAGATATAATCTGAGATTAAAAAGCAGGATTTATCAGGGGAGGGGAGAGGAGGATGATCATGGCCAAACTTACAGTAGGAGCAGCCATAGACTTCAATTCTTAACCCAATTTGTCCCTCTCCATTCCAGTCCAAAGGAACTATCCGTACGTAGCGAGCAATAACTGCATGTTGTAAATCATGCCGGACCACGCTGTCAGAGTTTGTATTCCCAGGAAATGCCTAAGGGAAAAAAGAAAAAAACCAAAACTGTATCATATCTAATAGTCTCACATGCTATAAATGAAGGAGAACATTAGCCTGTGCAGTCCTCTGAAAGTCTAAACACTGAAGTTTGGTTTAAAGATGGCTTTGCTAGTGACAAAATGAACAGCTGACTCAAACATAAAAGGCATACAACAGTGTTACTCTCATAGACCTGACCACCCAGTTGTTACACAAACTCTTCTTGCTCTCACAGGGACAATCAACTCCATTAACTCATAGGAAACACATTATCATTCTTATAAGCCGTAGAAGTATAGCCTATCCAACCAAAACAATGATCACCAAACCTCGCAACCAGGGATTTCATTTTTTTCCCTATCAGATTAATCAAAAAACAGCCTTTTTTTTTTTTTTTTGGATAAACATTTGATATCAGCCATTTATAGAATAACCACAATATCACTGGGTAAATTAAATGCCACATGGCACCTAAAGGGTTCATAGAATCATAGAATGGTAGGGTTGGAAGGAAACCTCAAGGATCATCTAGTTCCAACCCCCTGCCATAGGCAGGGACACCTCCCACTAGCACAGGTCATTCAAGGCCTCATCCAACCTGGCCTTGAAC
>WBNM01001940.1:59422-76879 GCA_013399055.1 Ramphastos sulfuratus
CTAGTGGGAGGTGTCCCTGCCTATAGCAGGGGGTTGGAACTAGATGATCCTTGAGGTCCCTTCCAACCTCATCATTCTATGATTCTATGAAATTGTTTGCTTTTTGGCTTTTTATCCCTTTTAGCAAACCAGTGAATGATGCAGACTTCGTCGTTATTTTCTTTTCACAACCAATGATCTAATTTCTCTCATTAAAATATTCCAATTAGCCTCAAACCAGCACACCAAAGTTAGACAACAACACTGAAACTTGAGACTTCTTTGTCCACTGGACCTCTTTGCCCAACACACTGAGATCATTCAGCAGCTGCTGCTAGGTAGGTAGCTGGACTCAATGATCTCAAAGGTCTTTTCCCACCAAAATGATTCTATGATTCTAGGGAAGAAAGCAATCCATTTTGCATCACTCATCTGTTACTCACTTGACATGTTCATAAGTGTCCAACCCAGACTAGCTGTACTGGAGAAGAAGATACTCATTCTTTATCAGTACAGTTACACACACCAGTTGTTTTCCTCTCATTACAAGCACTGTTGTAGTCAGCAAGTTATGTCAGACAGGGACTCCTTGGATTTCTCAGATTTCTAAGGATTTCAAAATCTTCCTTCTCTTTTGATGCATTATTGAAAATGCATGTCCAGTTTCATTCCTAACCAGAGCTGTCACTCACAGCATGGTCTATTTTTGAGTAGCAAAACTTTGGAAGTCAGAGAAGGACACAAGAGCTCTCAAGGGACTTTTGGAACCTTATGCAGTACATATTTAGCACTTGGTTTGTAGCTGAGTACTACTGCTAAAATATTTCACAGCATCGAGCTTAAAAATAAATCATAATTATTAATTAACATAATAGACTTTTTTTTTTGGCTTGTCAGTGTATGGACTGTCCATCCATTCACTGACAGCAGACATGAAAATCAATCATTCTGTTATTCCCAACATTGCCAGGGAAACTTTGACAATTCCTCATAGGCAATTTAATAGAAATCTGTTTTTGCAATGGTTAATGGAGTAGTCATAGGAGCACAGAATTGCTTGGATTGGAAATGACCTTTAAGATCATCAAGTCCAGTTATTATCTAACTCTACCAAGGCTGGGGTTAAACCATGTCCCTCAGCACCACCTCTCTGCCACATGACACTTCCAAAGATGAGGATTCAACCACCTCCTTGGGGAACCTGTTCCAGTCTTTGAAAACCCTTTTGGTCAAAAAGTTTCTTCCACTATCCAACCTCAACTTCTCCTGGGGCAACTTTAAGCTGTTTCATCTCATCCTATCACTTGTTACTAGCGAGGAGAAACCAAAACTCCATCTGCTGAGCTGAAAAGATGACAACAAACAAAAAATCAAAGTATGATTGAGGAGAAAAAAAAAAATCCTACTGAAAAGCTGCCTGTTATCTTAGTCTGTTCTAGGAATCACAGAATTGGTTGTTTGTTTTGTTTGCTACAAATATTACAGGCAAAGCAATCTGCTTTAGCTTAGAGATCACAAGTGTTGTGAGGGGCAGCTGCAGGAAGTGGGGTTGTTTATTCTGTAGAAAATGAGACTAAGGAGAGACCTTCTGATTCTCTACAACTCCTTGGAGGCTGGAGTGAGGTGGAGGTCAGCCTCTTCTCCTAGGTTGAGAGGAAATGGCCTCAAGTTGTTTTAGGGAAGACTTAGGTCAGATATCAGGAAAAATGTGTTCACTGAAAGAATGGTTAAGCACTGGCACAAGCTGCCCAGTGGAGTGGTGGAGTCACTATGTTAAAACCCCCACGTAGCTGTGGTGCACAGAGACATGGCTTAGGGGTGGACTTGGCAGCGTTGGTTAACGGTTGGTCTCAACGGTCTTGGAGATGTTTTACAACCTTAATGATTCTTAGATTCCATAAATACAGAAGGGCATATTTCCTATAAAAGTTGAGCAAATGATTCAAGCAGATTGTCAAAATCAGAATGATTTTCTGTACCTCTCCAAACTTTGTGCCTTGCCTTATGCTTCATCAGTCCTTTGTCAGAAAGACCTGGATGCGATGTCTGATATTTTGAGTTTCTATTCACATAAGACCCAATAACCTTTGCTGAAACCATCAACAGGGGCCACAGAGAACAGGCCAGTCTGCCATCAGTCTCCCAGATTATGAAATGCATTCCATTTAGAATCCAGCAGAACAATACTTTGTAAACACAGCTTTCATTTAGGTAAATGTGGTACAGTAATATACACTCTGTGGACAACACAAACACCAGTCTAAAATCCATCACTGCAAGGCTGAAAAATCAATTTAGCAGAGCTTGTGAATTATATATTATTGCTGCAAAAACCTCTTTTTCTGACTCTGATCTTTACTTGGACTCAGAAAGGCAGGTTTTAATTAAAAACTGAGTTGACCCAATTTCAAAGCTACACATATGTTAAGGTTAACAAACACTCTAATGAGATTCAGAAGTATAATTCAGACCAATGTGTACAATAGGAGATACTTTTAAATGGTGAATGAATCTCTGGCTGAAATGGAAGAACGTACAGTAAGAAACCTCTTTATAAAACTTCTCCAGGGAAAGATGGAAATACCTGTATAAATTAAACACGTTTTACAGATTATTGATGTTATGAACTCACTTGAGTATTACTGATAGAGGTCTGCTTTTCATAGGTAACATGTTTTTCTTTGACTCAAAATGGGAAGGTGGTCAAGGCAGCTAAATTCCCTGTTAAACAGGTAGCATTGCCAATACCAGTCCAACTCCAAAATCCTCTCTTCTGTAAGGGATTTTTTGTGTCAGGTATCAACTTCTGCAAGCTGCTTTATGTTTCAGCTTACATTGCAATGAAAAAACAGGAGTGCTGTGGGTAACAACCACTTTGCTCCAAGACAGTGCTCCACAGGACAGCACAGCAATGAGAATGAAGAAAGGTAAGGAAATATCGCTCAAGTACTTTCTAAACACTGCTGGTGTGGAACTTTCTGGGTTCCAGTTCGTGCCCACTGCCCCTTGTCCTATCACTGGGCACCACCAAAAAGGGCCCATTCACATCCTCTTGATCTCCAACCCACAGCTATTGACAAGAAGATCCCTTCTTAGTCTGCTCTTCTCCAGGCTAAACAGTCCCAGGTCTCTCAGCCTTGCCTTATCAGAGAGATACTCCAGTTCCCTCTGTAGCCCTTGACTGGATTCTCCAGAAGCAAATTGTTTCTCTTCAAATAGGGAGCCTGGAACTGGACATAATACTCCAGATGTGTCCTCACTAGGTCAGAGTAGAGGGAAAAAAGAACCTCCCTTGACCCTACAGGCCACACTTCTTAATGCATCCCCAGAGATGACTGACCTTCACAGAATCACAGAAACATCCAGGTTGGCAAAGCCCCTCCAGATTACCAAGTCCAACCTAGAACCCTACTCTACAGGATTCACCTTAAACCATATCCCTAAGCACCACATCTAAAGAACCCTTAAACACACCCAAGGTAGGTGACTCAACCACCTCCCTGGGCAGCTCATTCCAGTGCCTGACCACTCTCTCCATGAAAAACTTTTTCCTAATGTCCAATCTAAACCTACCCAGTCTCATCTTGGGGCCATTTTCCCTTGTTCTGTCTCCAATTACCTGTGAGAAGAGACCATCACCAGTCTCTCCACAACATCCCTGCAGGTAGTTGTACACAGCAATGAGGTCTTGGCCACAAGAGCAGACTACTGGCTCATGGAAGAAAGACACAGCAGAGACATTCACTCTGATGTTCTTTGCACAAACAAAGAACTTAAGTGAAGACAGCATTTTGTGAAATTTGAAAGTTAGGGAAGGTTAAGAGTTAGATGCAATTTTGCTTCCCATATTTACAGAACAATGATATGCTAATGAATTCTTATGAATGTTAAAGCTAAATTGATAGTATTTTAAGTATAATAGCAAAGTGCCATACAGTATTGTGATGGGTTTGGGAGTNAAAAAGAGAGTTTTGCAATAACATTCAGTTCTCAGCTTTATGGAGACAGCAAGTACCCATCCTTTACATTTTGTCACATTCCCTTTTCACATTAAAAAAAATCCTCATTTGGTGAAAATGCTTTGATCACCTTTTGCAGTAAAGGATTAAAAAGAAATTCTCAGCACTAAAAAAAACTCATCTCTGAAGGAAGAAGGCTCAAAACCAAATGAAAAGAAACACTACTAAGTGAACAAAAGTGGATGTTTCTGGACTTGAAAGAGGAAAATAATTAAAGAATGATGGTCAGATACTCAACCAAATGAACAAAACCACATTTGCAATCTTACAACTCTTGCTAAAGAGAATGAAAAAACCCTGCACTTCACCCCCAATATAATCACATATATAGCAGAGTACCCAACTTGCTTAAGGGAAAAATTAGTCCTTCACCTAACTTAATTAATCTGAAGAATTCTTCGTACAAATTGATGATTTATTCAGAAGCATGCATTAAAAATACTTCCATGTATGCTCTTTTTAGGGTGATGTAAAACTAGGGCAATGCATGGAACAGCAGGATGACATTTCCTTTCCAGCTAAAAGAGGACGAACACTTGATTTTTTTCATAACTTACTAACAATATTTTTTAGTGCTTTAATTATAGACTTAGGATTATACTTCTTGACAGACTCATTTTGCCATTGGCATCTTAAGCAAAGGAAGGAATAATTATGGGTCTGAATTTGTGAAAGGAAAAGAAAAAAAATTCTCATTTTTTTTGGACACAACAACAGTGAAAACACAACAGAGTCTACCTTCCATGGCACTGTAGCTCTATAAATGGCTCCCTCCATAAGAAACTGGATTAGCACAGAAAGCCACATTAGTTAAAGCACAATATGAGAAAATATGGAAACATCCACAGACAAACAGGATATATCTGTGAGAAACATCAGTGGGGTTTGAGGGCTCAACCTTATCACACAGATGTGCTGGGGGACTGTCGCAGAAGGGGTAATTAGCTGCTGCAAGACGATAGTTTAAAAATATTAATATATAGTTTATTAATATTAAATATTTGGAACTCGCACCACCCCGACCACCATTTAATAATAATAATAACAGGCTCTTTGCAACGTTATGGAAACTATATACAGGTTACAACAGGATCTGGAAATAACTATTAAATATATAGTTTAACTAAACTCCATTTAAAACTGGCAGAGAAGGTTTGCGGTCAGTATACAGCTAGCAGCCAATTACGCCGCTTGCTCACTAGATGGACACAAGGAGCAACTTTCTGCTCATGGCAGAAGGCAATCAATGATTACAAGAGGCTTTGGTATTTACTCGTAAGAGGTATTGTCTGACAGTACTCAAGGCTTGCGGCGGGGTTGCTGTCGGTAGCCGTCTTCAGGCTTAAGAGTTTCCCCAGGCTACTGGGCACTGGAGAGGGGAGAGAGACAATCTCTGACCTNTAGTGCTAAGTGAATGGTTGGAATTAATGATCTTAAATATCTCTTCAAGCCTAAACAATTCTATGATCTGTGTTTTACAGTAAACTCCAAAGCTTTCCAAAATCTAGAAGGATCACAATTAGTTGACAGCTTTCATTATGGCTGTCATCTGCCTGCCTTCCCAGCAAAGAAAACACGGAAAACTTCCTCCTTCATTTAAGTTCTCAAGACTGCATCACTGACGAGAGGAGCGGGGAGAGAAGGAAGGAGCGGGGCAAGGCAGTCTGAGTGCTGGGACCTCTTGGCCACCAGTGCTGCAAAAGGGTGTTAGGTGTAGCAGGGAAATCCAAATTCAGGGGCTCTAGAGAGATTCTCATCAGGTATGAGTTCTGTTCTAGCTGACTGAAATTGTAGGATCGTGGAATAGTGGATTTCAGAGAAACAGATGTTTCAAAAACACGTTCATGTGTTACCACAAGAGCATTTTCAAACACACACACACATACCCTTTAACTTCATGAGAAAGTCAGTCTCCCTTACTGCTCCTGGAAGAATTCTCTGCTTGCTACCTATGGAAATCAAGCCTATGATGTAAACTGAAACAGTAAGAAGAAAAGTATTGGTTAAAGGAAAATATTCTGAGATTAATTGCAAGGAGAAAGGGGTTAAAAAAGAGAAAATACAACAGCTGGTATAAAAACTGGTTACAGAAAGGAGGAAAAATAGCAAATAAATAATTAAAAAAGAGGAAGGGTTCCAAAAGTAACAAATTCAGGACTGGTTTATTTTAGCTCAGTTTTGACACACTCCTATACTTTCATGTTCTCATGGAGGAAGAATAAGTGATAGGAAGCAGCAGCCTTTTGGTTGAAGAATCATTTCTTCATTCTTCTCTGTTAAACAGAACAATTAGTAATGCAGAAGTCTGCACTCTCTTTCCTTCAAACCAAACATGTTCAATGCAAAACAACTTTTTTTTTTAAAGCACACTTCATAATTGTAACACACAGGAATACATCTAACTAGAAAAGCAGTAACTGAAAGCAATTAGAAGGTATAGCAAGTATTTCCCTTATCCAAATAATGAAATCCTCACATGATACTTTCAACAGATGCTGAATTTCATCTTTGAGACTCGTGAGTATAAAATGACCAAAGCTCATAAGAAGCTCAGGATTAGTAACATGTAGCTAAACTAAACATTATAATGCTGGTGGTGGTTCTCTGTGCTCATATGAACTTGAGTCTACTGTCAGTGGTATCAGTAAACTGCTACATTAGGTACAGTTATAGAATGATAGAATCATTAAGGTGAGAAAACATCTCTAAGATCACCAAAACAACTACCAAACTGACAGCACCATGACCACTAAACCCTGGCCTGAAGTTCCATGTCCACATGGTTGTTGAACACCTCAAGACATGGCTCCACCACCTCCCTGGGCAGCCTGCTTCAATGTCTGATCACTCACTCAGAAAATAAACATTTCCTAGTATCTAAACTAAACCTTCCTGAAATGACTTGAGACTATTTCCTCTTGTCCTATCATCAGAGAGAAGAGATCAACACCCAACTCTCTCCAATCTCCTTTAAGGGAGTTGTAGAGAGCAATGAGGTCTCCCCTCAGCCTCCTCTTCTCCAGACTAAACAACCCCAGTTCCCTCACCTGCTCCTCACCAGATCTGTTCTCCAGACCCTTCACCAGCTTTACCTCCTCTGGACCTGCTCTAACAGTTCAATGTCCTTCTTATGCTGAGGGCCCCAGAACTGGATGCAGTACTCCTGGTGGGGTCTCACAAGAGCAGAGGGAGAGAATCACTTGCATCATCCTACTCATCAGAAACAGTTGACCAGGTGTGGGATTAAAGCTAGATCTAAGCTTCTTCCCCCAAGATGTTCATAGGGCAAAGAGGTCTGTTCTGAACTTTGAGACCAAATGGAAGGACATTCCTTGCTGATTTCCTTTGGGCATTTCCCTTTATCCTTAGTCACAAACCACTGACCAGGTATTAGATTAGCTCTAGTCAGATCTAAACTTCTAAGAAGAAGTTCAGACAACAAGGGGGACCATTCTAAAACTCAGGCAACTCAACAGAAGGGCCACCCCTATCCCTCTATTTCTAATTGCCATGAAAATTACCTCGGCCAAACTCGAAATCACTTTACTGTTCAAACATGCATATGTTTGCACAAGCTACTGAATAACAGAATCCCTTTGATTGAAATGGACCTTTAAGTTCCAACCATGTTAATCAATTTCCCTTATCGTACAATGACCTTGCTACCAAACCAAACCTCAAATAACCATTGTTGATTTTGCTAAACTTATCAAATTCATTTAAGCTTTGTCAAATTATTAATCTACCTCAATAAATACATTACTGCCTTTATTGAGTGAGGTATAACCCACTCATTCCATAGCAAAGAGAGTCCTAAACTAAGATTCCATAACAAGTATAATAAATACCCAAAACTTCCAATGCTGAAATATTAGCTATGCCTGTGCAGAGCTGGACAAGGAATTGCAAAAGAAGGAAACATACAGGAGTTGATCCTTGCCCTGAAAAATTACCCTGGTAATTGACATGACCCTGTTCCAAACAGGTTTTTTTTTTTTTAATCCTCCTTGCCACTTTTGAACTTTCAAGCCTCACTTCTTAAACAAGAAATCCTCCCAAGCCATAAAAAGCCAGAAACTTAGAGGCAGCACAGCACTTGAGCTGTGACAGAGGACAACACATGGTGGTGGTACAATCATCTTGGAGAAATTTTCATAGAATTGTTTCAGCTGAAGATTTACAGAGGATCCTCTCAACTACTCACACAATTATCCCTTTCCCTACAACTAATATAAACGAAATTAAAAAATACTCTCTGCAGTTATTTTTAGGAAAAAGTAGAAAGACAAAGGAACCAACCAGGATATTCATCTCTTTAATTTTCCCTTCCTTCCAGATTAATTTAGTTATAGCTTGAGAGTACTTTGAAAACACTCTTGCAAGTACTCAGAGAAAATCTGGAGTTGTTCAGAAGGAAGAGGCTATCAGAATGTCACTCTCTTCCTCTACAGAAATTGCAGGAGGCACCTGCAGGAAATGTCTTCACAACCATTTGATAAAGTGCTGTACATACTTGTAACAGCAAATACAGGAATGACTGCTGGCAGCTGTGCTTTGTTGTTTATTGACTGTGTGAACTCAGAGTAAGAGCCCCACGTCTCTGAAACTTGTTCTGCCTGTACCATGGAGATAATACTCTCACATGTATCTGCTGGGAATTAATTAGCTATTATTTAGGCACTTGAAAAACAAACACAATCCACGCAGCTTTTACATCCCTACTTGCTTTAAAAATAAAGCAGCTGGTCAATCAAATGACAGAGTCATTGACCTTGGTGGCCAGAAGGAAGCACTGTGATCATCTGGTCTAGACTTTCAATAGGCAAAGAATTCCCATGCAAAGAGTTCAAGTAATGAGGTCCTGGTCTGGGCTATAGTGCAGCATTCTTAAGGTTACTCGGTCTTGATTTCAGAACTGAAAAAAAATGAGAATCAAATGTATCACAGCTCTGCAAAGCTCTCTCAGTGGTTATTTATATATTTAGTGCTAAAAAGATGCATTATTCATGCTTGGGCTTTGCCTGGTTTCTTTATCCCTCGCTGGACCTCACAACATCCTTTGTTCTGTATCAAACAACAGTTTTCTAACACGGGTAACATCAGCATTGCAAGAACCTGGCAAGTAAGGGTGAGAGAATACTGGCTGTACTTCCATAACATCCAAATAATCAGATAATCAAGGAAAATCAGTAATTTGCCTGGAACAGCTTGTATGATCTGTCTTTTAAAAATCTGAGGGCCCTGAGCAACCTGGTCTAGCAGAAGGTGTCCCTGCCCATGGCAGGTTGCTGGAACTAGATGATCTTTAAGATCCTTTCCAACCCAAACCAGTGTATGATTCTACCCATATAAGCTTTGCTTAAAAGCCACCAGCTTCCCTCTCTTCCCCCATCATTTTACACTTCCCATAACATTTTATATGATGTGTAAAACCAGACTAAGATAAAAAATATGGGATTCTAGTCTTTTTTTGTTTGGTTGGTGGTTGTTGTTGAACTTGTTCCCTTGCTGTGACACTATCTCAAGCACCAGGGTTCAACCCCTTCTGAAATAGAATTAGCAAATGGTTTCAGGTTATTACTCTCAGGTCATTACTCGCATTATCATCTAACTGGGGCTGCTATGTTGTACTGTAATAAGTAACTTTTAGGCAGGCTCCACTGAGCTTCACATGAACTCAGCTATGACTTTAGGGACACAAGTAACATGACAGCACAATAGCTCATGCTTCCATTAAAAAAATGTCCTTTCTCTTTTTGTAAAATAGCATCAGTTCAGACAGCCTCTGTGAGTTCCACACTGATGGTCTAGAATAACTCTGATACCACTGTGAAACAGCTGTCATCTTAATGTCACAGACCATGGTGAACATCCAGTTTTTAGGAAGAATGGCACTAAAGTTCAACCCATCTTTGAACAGAAATGCATTTTTCTTTCAAAAAGCCTATTTCACACTCACATGTATACACAGAATACAATTGCTGAGCCTCATATTACTCTAAGCTTGCTCAGTAAAGAACAAAAATATATATACTAGAGACAGAATTAAGAGCAAAGCACGGGGGGAGAAAAAGTAGCAGTGACAGATCCTTCCTTGAAGCAGCTTTTCATAAATTCTCTTGGGAAGTCAACTGCATTTCATTGGAGGGAATGAATCAATGGTCCTTCATAAAAAGAAAGTCGATTAGAAAGTCATTACCTGAAAATTTGCACTCAACCCCCCCCACCCCCAACTCCATTTTAAAGCTAGTTGGACAGTATGCCAGTACCAAGTTGAATTGTACTTGCATTGATGTATGCAGAACGATGAACATACTCCACCCTGAAGAGATGGAGTGAAATAATAAAGGACATGCTTCCAGAGCCTATTGAATTTATTTTTTTGCAAGCTATCTCGAGTAGCAGATGACAACGCTGGGCTTTGTTACAACTTTATACTGTACATCTCAAGTGCTGGTGTTCTTTCTGGAATTACAGCACTTGAGGAAAACTGTACTTTTGCTTGTTGTCATGACAACACACAGGAGCACAACTGGTACTCTAATAACCAGAGAGAAGTCTGAAGGCAGGTAAATACCCCAACAGTCTCTCTCTTCCAATACCTGGCCATAGTGCTAGCATGGCTTGTATTTTGTACCAGACTAGAGGGGTGAAAAGTATTGAGGAGGAAAAGCAGGCAGCACCTCACACAAGGACCAAAACCTCCCCCGGGGCTCCATGTGGAATGTAGGAGACCCTGCAAAGGGACCTTGACAGGCTGGATGGGTGGGCAGAGACCAGTGGGATGAGATCTAACAAGGCTAAGTGCAGGGTTCTATACTCTGGCCACAACCACCCCACGCAGCGCTACAGGCTGGGGACAGAACGGCTGGAGAGCAGCCAGGCAGAAAAGGACCTGGGGGTACTGGTAGAGAGTAGCTGAAGATGAGGCAGCAGTGTGCCCAGGTGGGCAGGAGAGCCAATGGCATCCTGGCCTTGATCAGGAACAGTGTGGCCAGAAGGACCAGCAAGGTTATTCTGCCCCTGTACTCAGTAGTGGTCAGGCCACACCTTGAGAGCTGTGTCCAGTTCTGGGCCACTGGATTCAAGAGAGATGTTGAGGTACTGGAACGTGTCCAGACAAGGACAGCAAAGCTGGTGAGGGGCCTGGAGCACAGCCCTCTGAGGAGAGGCTGAGGAAGCTGGGAGTGTGCAGCCTGGAAGAGAGAAGGCTCAGGGCAAACCTCATTGCTCTCTGCAACTACCTGAAAGGAGGTTGTAGCCAGGTGGGGTTGGGCTCTTTTCCCAGGCAACCAGCAACGGAATGAGGGGGGACAGTCTCAAGTTGTGCCAGGGGAGGTTTAGGCAGGATGTCAGGAGGAAGTTCTTGACAGAGAGAGTCACTGACAGTGGAATGGGCTGCCCAGGGAGGTAGTGGAGTTGCTGTCCCTGGAGATGTTGAGGAAAAGCCTGGATGGGACACTTAGTGCCATGGTCTGGTTCACTGGATAGGGCTGGGTGATAAGCTGGACTGGATGATCTTGGAGGTCTCTTCCAACCTGGTTGATTCTATGATTCTATCTGGACAGTCAGCATATTTAGAATCATCATAGAATCATTAAGGTTTGAAAAAACTCTAAGATCAAGTCCAAATCTCAACCAAACATCACCATTCACTAAATTACGTGTGCCCAAGAACACCACAATCATCCTGGCCTGGATCAGGAACAGTGTGGCCAGCAGGACCAACAAAGTGATCAAGCCCCTGTATTCAGCACTTGTGAGGCTGCACCTCAAATACTGGGTGCAGTTTTGGGTTCCTTAAAGACACTATGGTGCTGAAGCATGTCCAGAGAAGGGCAAAAAAGATGGTGAAGGGTCTGGAGAACAGGTGTGGTGAAGAGCAACTGAGAGAACTGGAGTTGTGGAGTCTGGAGAAGAGGAGGATGAGAGGAGACCTTCTTGCTCTCCGTAACTCCTTCAAAGGAGGTTTGTCATGACATGGGTGTTGGTCTCTTCCCCCTAGTGCCAGGTGATAGAATGAAAGGAAATGGCCTCAAGTTGCACCAAGAGAGGTTTAGATTGGACATTAGGAAGAATTTCTTGACTGAAAGAGTGGTCAGGCATTAGAACAGGCTGCCCAGGGAGGAGGTGGAGTCACCATCCCTAGACATAGGCAAGGAACATGCAGACGTGGCATTCTAAGACATGGTTTTGAGGGCAGGGTGATGTTAGGCTGAGAGCTGCACTTGGTATCTTGGAGGTCTTTTTCAACCTTAATGATGCTATGAGTCTAATAGCTATGAAAAGTTTGAGTGCTCGTTTATATTTTAGAACTGTAGCTCTGGTTCTTCAGCTCCACTTCAAAATAACCCCAGTGTGTCTCCACAGAACATTCAGACATCTAAGTCACTATCTGTGTTTAGAAAGGTGGGCTGCTCACTCATGAGAGGTGCTCCTGTGAGGAAAGATTTCAGAAGTTTTCTCAGCACAGCCACTGAGTACCATCTCCTTTGCTCCAACAGGTCAATCAGCACGTCAGCTTTGCTTCCCACGCACATCACCTCTAAGTGAGAATGCTGAGGGCTGACTTCTCATGTACCTGTTGTGTTAAGGGAGAAAGAACTAGAGCAGTAAGTGATGAGAATAGGTAAGAAGTTGGCTCTAATCACGGCCATGCAATGCTGTGCTCCTGGAAAGCAGCACTAAACCCTTAGGGCTATGCTGGAAAATTGCTGTGTGGAGCTGCAACTACACACTTGCCTTTGACAGCTACATCTGACATAATGTTGGAAATACCTGAGCAAGTGATCTGACCCTTTCTAGGCCCAAGTGAGACACTGCATTTCTATTCAGGTTAAAGTTCAGCAGCTCAGACTCCTACAAGCCATACACTATTTATATTTCTACCTAAATTCTGAATTTCAAAGAAACACATCTACTCAGACTGTAAGTGTACTGATGCATTTTAAAAGGTCCTAAAAAAACACTTCCTAAAAGATTTTAAAAGATCCTTTACTATGAGGGCATTAGAACACTGAAACAGGTTGCCCAGGGACACGGTGGAGGTCTCCACCCCTGGAGACATTCAAGGTTAGGATTGATGGAGCTCTAAGCAACCTGATTTAGTTGCAGATGTCCCTGCTTACTGCAGGAGGTTTGGACAAGAGGGCCTTTTCTTTTTCAACCCAGTACACTGTATGGTGAGAAGTCATAAATGAGAGAAGCTTCGGAGGAAGAGTCAAACATGAAGTACTGTAATGATAGCAATGAGCTCTTGAGCACTGAAAAGCAGGGAAAATAACAGACTGTAGAAAGGAAGAGGAAAGAACAGTGAAAAATAAACATTTAAAATTATAGATCCAGCAAATCCATCCACATTGCCACCTACTTCTGCTGACAGCAAAAATTGTGAAATTAGCAGATATGCTTTGTAGTTGCTCGGATTTATTTTCTAGTTTAAGTTGACTTTGTTCCAGAAGTGACAGAAAATTTCACTACTGCTTCCTCAACAGGGTAAGACACTCTCAGAACTCAGTTTTCCTTCTTAGCAGCAGAGCCTTGTATGTACCACCCTGAACTTTGTCAAGTGTGTACAGTTTAAAACCAGTATATTTTTCACAAATTTATTATAGTGATTAATTTGGCTTGAGTTTATCAAAAGAAAAAAAAAATTTCTGCATGATTCTTTTTAAAGACAGAACTCACAACTACTTCTGTAAGTTAGCATAACCTTAATGAAAAGTTAGGTGACTAGTTAGTGTACATCTTAGATTAACACCTGTTAGTGACCATCTGAACAATCCTATAACTCCTTGCTTACCACAAAATCACAGAATGTTATGGTTGAAAGGGACCATGAAAGCTCATCCAGTCCACCCCCCTGCCAGAACAAGATCATTTGTAGCAGATCACACAGGAACATGTCCAGGTGGCTATTGGATATTTCTAGAGAAGTAGACTCTACAGCCCCCCTGGGCAGCCTGTTCCAGTGCTCTGTCACCCTCTCGGAGAAAAAGAAATTTCCTCACATTTACATGGAACTTCCTAAGCCTCAACTTCCACCCACTGCCCCTTGTTCTGTCATTGGGCATCACCCAGCCGAGCCTGGCTCCCTCCACTTGGCACTCACCCTTTACATATTTATAAACATTAATGAGGTAATCTCTCAGTCTCCTCCTCTCCAAGCTGAAGTCTCAGCTCCCTCAGGCTCTCCTCATGAGAGAGATGTTCCACTCCTTTTTTGCAGCTCTGCAAAGGACTCTCTCAAGCCATTCCCTGTCCTTGTTGAACTGAGTGGCCCAGAACTGGACACAGCATCCCAGATGTGGCCTCGGCAGGGCAGAGTAGAGGAAGAGGAGAACCTCTCTTGACCTACTAACCACAGCTCTTGTAATACACCCCAGGATAGCACTGGCCTTGGCTGTGAGAGCACATTGCTGGCTCACGATCGATCTTCTGCCTACTAGGACCCCCAGGTCCTTTTTTCCCCTCACTATTCTCCAAAAGGTCAGTCCCCAACCTATCCTGATCAATGGGCTTGTTCTTTCCAAGGCGGAAGACTCTACATTTGCCCTTGTTGAACTTAAATTTCTCCCTGTCCAACTCTCCATCCTAAGCCTTGATAAATAGCAGCACCACCTTCTGACGTGTCAGTTTATGGCTTAATAAGGCCAGCTTAGCCTCTCCTCAAGCAGCAGGGCTGATCATATTTTATTGGACCCACAGACAAAGTTAGATAACAGAGGAGGTGCCACAGCCATCATGCATGATGTGATGTTCTTTATTTTTACATAGATCCTCCTCCATAAGTACAAGCTCTTACTAACTCACACAACAAACCGAAGGGATGAACAGCAAATAAAATTTCAGGTAGACTGGGCTAAACATATTAAACAAATCTTTTCACTATATGACAGACAGGGTTTAGACTGGGTGTTAGAAGACACATCTTACCTGAAAGGGTTCTCAAACACTGGAACAGGCTCCTAGGGAGGTAGCTGAATCCCATCCCTGGAGATTTCAAAGAGGCAGAGATGTGGTGCTGAGTGACATGGTTTAGCCCCAGCCTCAGCAGAGTTAAATAAGGGTTGGATACGGTGATCTTAAAGGCCTTTTCCAACCAAACCCACGCTGCAACTCTATGACAGAAGTTAACCAACAATATAAAATGAGGTGTAGAGACACCATGCTGTTATAATTCAGTGAAGGTGTTAGCAGAATAAATACTCAAGTTTTGGTATGATGTAGAGTGCAAAAGGCATAGCATTTGGTTATTAGAACAGGTTAGCCAGGGAGGTGGTAGAGTCACCACCCTTGGTGGTGTCCAAGAAAGATATGGACATGGCATTTGGGGACATTTTTTAATGGTCATGGTAGCGTTGACAGACTTGATGACCTTAGAGTACTTTTCCAACTAAAAGAATTCCAAGATTCTGTCATTCTGAAAGCAAAACAGCTAAAAGGAAAGAATGGTTCAGAATGGAAATGAAGTATCTAAGAGTACAAGATAGTTCACCCAAACCAGACTGAAGAATATTATACACAAAACAGCGAGTAATTTTGCCAGGACTTCTGAATCTATCAAATCTCAACAGTAGGGTGTAGTGCAAGACAAAGATTTGCCAACAACCTACACATATACCAAGTTTAAGAAAAGCAAAATAACTACCCAGAAGACCACAGACTTCCAGCATAAACTCTTCAGTTTAAAGCCAAGAACAAAGAAAAAAAAAATCTCAGAATCACAGAACTGTTTCAGTTGGAAAAGACCTCTAATACCATCGAGTCAAACCACCAACTCACCACCGTGGCTGCATAAATAAGTCTCTGGGAAACAGTAAAATCCATCAAGGGCAGAGTTAATCTAACCCATCTGGTATGTCTTCTGTGAGACCATATTGGGGTTTGCTTGGTTTGAGGTATTTAAACAGGGAAATCTCAATGTATTGTGTGCTAGTCCCTATTGGGAGATCAGGAACTGAGACAAAGAAAATGGAAACTACTACAAGATTTGGAAAGGAATCAAGGGAATGAGAAGAAATTTTACTGGTTGAATTTCTCAAGAATCTTTCTTGGGTTTTGTATTCTTTCATTAATAAATTGGACAGAGGAACTATGGCTTGTGCTAATAAACACACACAGACAGAAGGTCTGGAAAAAGGTCAAGAAAAAATTATCAGACTTGGGTTACAGTGTGCTGAAACAGCTAGACAGCTAAGTAGTTCACAGTCAAAGGACTCACTGAACAAACAAATGACAATTTCTCCTGTGATGTGGAGCAAATAAAGGTAATAAATGAATTGCATACATGGTATTATTAGACATCAAAGGAAAATGAGCAATAACTCTATCTTCAAACATGTCAGAAGACAACAGCCTGGTCAGACCAGCAGAAGAAACACAAACACAACCCAAAAGAAAACCCATGTGCTCTTTGTGATCTGTGGATGCAACTGAGGTACAATCTCCCTCAAGCATCTCTTCTTCCTGAGGGATTTTTCAAGGGTTTGGTTTGAAGCAGTTTTGGAACTAACAGAAAAAATGAGAAGTAACAAATCACAAAGGTCAGACAGTACTGACCTGTGGATTCTAAAGCCACTCAAAGATGAAATAGCTGAGTTATTAACAGTGGTGAATAACTTCTCACACAGAACTGCTTTGGTGCCTAAACAACAGAAGAGTGGCAATTTTTCTCCTTCCAAAAGCCAGGGAATTACAGACCTGTAAGCTTGTCATCTGTGTCAGGTAAAGTCTTACAAACTAGAATTAAAAACAGAATTACTGCAGACACCTGAGCAATTATAACCTGCTTGAGAAGAGTCAGCTTGGCTTTTACAAAACAATTCTTCCTTACAAACTCACAGAAGATTACCATCAGAAGAAGTGGAAACAGTCTGAGAAATTTAAATTGGACCTAATAAGCAGACAATGTCTCTGAGCAATCTCATCTAGTGGAACGTGTCCCTGTTGACTGCAAATGGGGGTGGAAGAGATGACCTTTAAAAGGTCCCTTCCAACTTCAACCATTGAATGATTCTGTGATTCTGCAGTCACTGAAAGAGCAAATGTGTACATGGATCAAGATGATCTGGTTAATGTAATTATTTTTCCTTCACAAAAGGCTGCTGAGAATCACATAGACTGGTGGGGATTGGAAGTGAGCTCTGGAGATGATCTAAGCCAAATCCCCCCACTAAAACAGGATAACCCAGAGCAGGTTGCCCAGGATCACGATGTCCAGGTAGGTTTGGAATCTCTCCAGAGGATGAGACTCTGCAACCTCTCTGGGCAGCCTGCTCTAGGCCTGTGGCACCCTCACAGCAAAGACGTTTCTCCTCAGGTTTAGGTGGCACTTCCTGTGTTCCGCTTTCTGCCCACTGCCCTTTGTCCTGTCTGGCCCCATCCTCTTGCCCCCCACTCTTTAGCTATTGATCAGCATGGAAAAGATCCCCTCTCAGGGGGCCTACAGGAAGGCCGG